>JBBMEG010000018.1:15592652-15604674 GCA_037832605.1 Cyclanthera cordifolia | reverse complement strand
GAAGTTTTGTGATAACCCTTAATTAATTAGATTTATTTTGCCTAATGTTTTTCGAGAGTGTTTGGATGCATATTTACATAAGTGATTAGAATGAAGAGTTATTTTGAGTAATTAGAATAATGATTGCATGTAGATTTTTGTAGAGTGGCCGGAGGTAATATGTAGATTTTCGTGGATGAGTTGCAATAATAATTCGTTTGAATGTAAATTTTTGTTAAAAAAATTGTAATCAATAGTTTGTTAGGATCTGGATTTTGGTGGAGTTATATGTGTATTTTTTATATATTTTTATTTATATGAATTATTTTTATGATAAAATTTGTGTTTCTCTCATTTTTATTAATATTCGTCACTTTAACTCTTATTATTATTAATTTATTTTGGAAGTGTGTAATATCCAATTTATTAAAATAATGTTAACATTTCAAAATTTTTAAATATAATAAATTATGTAATATTCATTAATCATTAGTGTTAGATTATTATTGGTTAATATGTTATTGTGATCCAACTAATTTCTTCCATATTCGTCGTTGTATTTTCAAACGTCGTAATATGTGTAAATTGTTGTCTAAAATAAATTTGAAACTTTAATTAAAAATGAATTTAACAATACTTGTAAAAGAAAACTCTGTCGATTTATAGTTAAATTTCTAAATTTAACGTAAAAAAGTAAAATAAATGTGTCATGATAAAGAAAATCGTTATAAATATTTTTTTTTTGTCCATTAAAGTTATAATAGACGTATAAATGATTAAAAAACATGTGTTGTAATATGTTAGAAAAAAAAAAAATAGACTTAACTATTAAAATATGCTATAAACTTTGATTAAATTATCATTTTGATCCCTAAATTTTAAGTTTTGTTCCATTTTTTAAATTTAAACTTTCAAATTTCTAAATTTAGTCCTAGACTTTTAATTTGTTTCATTTTTGTCCATAGACTTTCGCTGTGTCAACGGCGAACACTCTTCCTCGTTATTTGAAGTCTCATTGTTGACTAGGTCTTTCTATTTTCCTATTGGTTGCCTCAATTATTTTTGTTCTTTTGAAATTCCACCTCGTCTAGAACCTATATAATAATTATTAATAGGAAACTTTTTATCAATGTTACCCTTGTATTCATAATAAACTATTTTTACAAAAATATTCAAACGGTTTCATATTATTGAATCATAGATAATACAAAGTATTAAAGTACCCTTTTTTCTTCTTATCATCGATCGACGTTCTTGGTTCGGTGATTATCGATGGAAGTGTACTTTGGAAACAGTGGAAGGAGTTTTCGAAGCTATTTGTGGTTTTATTTAAAGTATGCATGCTTCCGTCTTTGGTACTTGCGTAAGTTGGATTGTCGTAAACGGAGGTTCAATGCATTATTTTTCATATGTGAAAGAATCTTTTATGTATTATTTGTTTATTATTGTGGGAAGTTTTGTTTTTTTCGATTGTATTGTTTATTTCACTACAAAAAAAAAAAAAAGCTTTTGGTGACAGAAGATTAGGCGACGAAAGCAATGCTCTGTCGCCTAAGACTTGGGCTAAGGCGACAGAGCATTGCTTCCGTCACCTTAGAGTGCTCATTGACGTTTTCTTTTAGGGTTTGGGAGAAACGCTTGAGGCTAAGACGACATAATTTCTTTTGAAATTTTCTATTGTACTGAGATGCCATAATGGGTTTGAATGACAGAATGTGTTACTATTTATTAAGAATTAGTATCGGTATTATTCTTAATATTTGAGTAATACATCAAATACCTTGATATTCGATTTTGAAAAATTACTTCGAAAGTGTGTATAGATAGTGTTCGACAGTAGTATATTATATAAGATATTATGACTTGATTTTAATATGATTTGATGATATTAATCTCTAATTGATGAGATTATTCATTTTAGTTTTAAAGTTAGATGTATTACTAGAACGTATTAGGAATTAGTTTTATTTTAGGTTACGTTGATGCATTGATTAAGTTTATAGTATTATTTCATATAAATACTTATAATACGATTAACTATAAAAATGACAGATTTAAAAGTGCATAAGAATGATGAAAACTAATTTAAAAGAATGGCGTGCACGTAAAATGGTTAGGTGAACAAAGGCTAGGGTACGGTGTAAGGTAAAGAAAAAAAATGAAGTGATCATAATTGAATAGGTATAGTTACTTAAATATCTACTATACCCTTATGTATTATGAAGCATAAAATGAATGTATTGTATTATAAATAGAATTTAAATTCAAAAACTTCATCAGGAAGTATGAGTACTAAAGTCGAAAACATTAAGATTATTGAAGCAGAAAACATGATGGCAAACTCATACACCGTAATGGTTCCTTTCGGACATACTTTTGAGGTAATTGAATAAAAAAAAAAAATTAACGTTGTATAATATGGGTATTATAAATTGTAATATAGTATTTAAGTGTCTTAATAGTATACATAGGATACTGTTAATGATCATCCTGAACAAGTTATGCCGACACAAATTGTTGATTTCCTGACAGAGGACTGTGATATCAACAAAAGTATTATTCAGGTATATGAAAAATCTGAAAGGTATTATATGTATATTATCAATTGTATGAACATTACATATTTTGTGATTGCAGGATAAACAAACTAAAAGCATTGAAACGATATGATAAGCTCCAACGTTGCTTGGTTTTACAAAACTAGACGTCATTTTAGGATCTTGTAAAATCTCACAAATATGGAAAACTCAACTCGATCCCAACCAAGTGTTAAGTTAATTAGAATGGTGAACATAATCTTAGATCTTTTTGATTAAGGCTAATTCAATGAATTGATTTACATTCAAACCTAAAGAAATATTTGAAAAAAAAAAAACAACACCTAATGGGTCAAGAAAACCAAAGTTTTGATATCAATATTCTACAAAATGAGATATTATAAGCACTTTTTAAGGCCAAAATTTCGTGCATGGCTTGGAATACAAAAGAATTTAAAAGGCTCTTAAATGCACTTTGTGGAAATTAATTAAGACCTAAGAAGCCAAAAGTCAATTTTACATCAATAAAGGCTTAAATGCTAGACAAAATGATAGATACGCTTTAAATACATCTAACAAACTCATCCAAATGGTCTTTAGCAATTATGAGCATGTTTGACAAAATTTGAATTTAAAAAGTACCAAAATAAGAAATCTGGAAAAACAATTATTTAAAATTCAGCAATGTAATTAAAAATCTCTAGAATCTTCTTGTTCTTGCATCTTGTACTTACTCCTTCATGAGATCAATACAATAAGTTGTTGGTTGGATTCGTATCATCCCCTTTCTTTAAAAGGATTTGTCCTCAAATCAAGATCTTCAATTTATGGTTTGAACACCTTATGCTTGCTACCATGGATGAACTTAGAATCAAATTTGAAGAGTTTCCTCACAATGATTGAGTTGACATTGTAGTATTTGTTCTTGTTGCTAACTTTCGGAGTCTTTCATTAAAGATGTTGTATAAGTTTCTTTGCCTCCTGCAAGAACTAAAAAAAAACACTAGAGAAACATGGTTTCAGCTCACCCATTAGATTACAAGTTCCTTGGTATAAAAGATCAAAAATATTTTGCTTTGAAAACAAAATAGATTTTATCTCACTGGAACTTTCACACAAACTCACAATATTTGCTTTTCTCTCATTTTTCTTTAAAGTCATAAACTAATCTCATTCTTATTTCTCTCACTCATTTTCTCACAAGATTCTTTTTTAATAAATTCACATTCTTTTGTCTTGGCCTTTTTCCCTAACTCACTCACATCAACATGAAAATCATTTAAAGTAGGTGTTACAATAGTAGAATGGTTACAAGAAAGCAATTCCTCACAATCTAGTTTCCTCCAAACAACAATAACATTTGTTGTAACTAAACCCGAATTCATTTCATTTTCAATCTTATCATTTTCTTCTTCAATCACAATCTCACTTTTAGTACATAAACTATCATTTTCAAAAGATAGTAGAAAATTTGAATTTTGTTTAGGTTTAGTGTACGTTGTAGAATTCCTTTCACGATATGCTCTTCTTTCATTCATTTTCTCAAACATTTTCATCATTTAAAGAAAAGCTTCAAGAACAGTTGTACTAAGAACTGATGTATATGCAAAATCCTCAATTCTAGATCATTCATCATTATTATTGATGGCCAATGAAGATTCTAGATCGTACATATATGTTCAAAAATTGTCTCAAGAGAATTCTAGAACATTCTTTGTCCAAGATTGTTGGAGAAAGATCCAGACCATGCACATTGTCTCAAGTGAAGTTGTGGAAAAATTATGACCATGTGATTAACTTGATTAATTACCAAGACAAGATGTGGCCAATTTATGACCACATGATTTTCTTGGGAGCCCAAGTTTATAGCCCATTGTTGACAAACCATTCCAAAATCTTTCAAGAAATAGTACAACTAAGTGAGTACGAGCGTAAGCTAAAAATAGAGAATGTTTCTCCTGATAAGAGAGATTGTGGCTACTTTGTAAGAGAGAAGATTTGTAACTTTTATTTTTATAGTGGAGTTCTTCTATCCCTGTTCGTGGTTTTTATCCTAATATGTTTAGAAGTTTTTCATGTTAAATCATTGTGTGTTATTTGTACACACCACATTTTTGTGGTATTATTTTATTTGATTTTTATTTATTTTAGTTTTTTATTTTTTAGATTATTTTATTTTTTAAAAAAAGCAAAGAAAAACTTGAAAAATAAAAGGAAAAGTGAAGTAAAAATAAAAAAAGATAAAATATATAAAAATATTTTTTTTTTCTCAACCACACATCTCCCCATGTTCTTCTTTTTCTGTAAATTTCTCTTAATCACTCCACTTCCCCCACTAATCTACCACTCACCTAATTTTGCTCTAACATTTCACTATTAAAGAAACTCTCATGAACACATAAAAGGGAGGAGAAAAAAAAGAAAGGAAAGACTAAGAGTAGAGAAAAATAGAGAAATAGTCAAAGCTTGGGATGAAAAGCTTGAAAATTTAAGATGATGGAGTGTAAAAGTTGGAGATCTCAACGAACTCAATTGATTTTGGTGACATTGGCAACACCGATCCCTAAGATTATCCCGTTGCAAATAAACTCAATCTTAGCAAGTAATTATTCTATATTCCTTAAATAAACACAAAAAAATTTATTTGACATCGAATTTATTTTTTAGTTATTTTTTGTTTAAAAATCTCAAATCAATTTCAATTTTTTATTATTAGTTGTGTGTTAATCTTCAATTGGACAATTAAGATTTTTTTTTTTCATTTGTAAAATTTGATTTTTTTTTTTTTTTTTTAAAGAAGTTCTAATTTCACAAAAGATAAACTTTTGTTTTTAAATATACTTTTATGGGACATTAAAAGTAGTGCTCTCTTTTTTTATTCATTTAAAACTCCAAGAAAACATGAAAATTTCCCAAAATCACTTTGAGAATTTGTAGTGTTTCTTTCTGATAGATCCAGAAATATGTGAAAATTTTATATAAAAAAACAATGAAGGATTATTAGAAACCATGATCATGTAAATTTTCAAGAGTGAGAGGTTTATTTTGAAACTTAGAGTAAATTCTATTTTCTTGAACCACTCATAAATATATTAATTTATATTTTAATGTGACTTGATATCAATGAGACATTTTAAGATAAACTTATACAAATAATTTACATTTTTGCACTCGATTTCAAAATTAGAATTCGTTGTAAAATAAGTTTAAACAATATTATTTTATATAAAAAAGATTTATTTCGAGGGTTTCACAATATGCTTTCGTGGAGTTTGAATTAAGTGAGTATATTCTCCATTTTAAAAAAGAAAAAGATAGAAGTCCTTCTAGAATCCTTGCAAAAATTCGAAAATCCTCATGATAAGCGCCAACTTTGCTTGATTTTTACAAAGCTAGAGGTCCTTCTAGGATCCTAGCAAAAACTCACAAATATGAAAAAAATTTAACAATTGATCTCAACCAAGAGTTAAGTTATAATGGTGGATGACTCTTAGATCCCACTTAGAACCTATGATGGTCACTCTTAGATTCTAAGACAAATCACCCCAGAATTAAATTGATCAAGACTAATCCAATGAATAGATTGAGCTTCAAATCTAAAGCAAGATTTGAAAGAAACACAACACTAAATGAGTTGAAACATAAGTTTTGATATTCCAAATATATTATGCTTTTTCTTTTTAAAAATAACGATCCTATATATACTAAATGAATAGTCATCACAAAAGAACACAACCCTTCAATAATGACCTAATTCAACCCCTATCTCTTTAAATTCATACGTGAACTATATTAAATATGAATTAATGAACTTAATTTGGTACATAATTCATAAATGAGCTAAATGAATCTGGATTTTATGATTCATTGTGTCTTTTGGATGAATGAGTGCATTCCAAGTTTAAAAGGTTGAAACTCTTCAAAATTTGTGGACATCTTTTCTTGATATGTATCATGTACCTTCTTATTCCATTTAATCTTTCAATTGTGTTACTTTTCTCACGTCATAAACATTCTATACTCTTCTTGGCTTGTTATGCTAATGTTATAAATAATAATGGCCTTTGTATTTTCTTGTGCATTGGCCAGCTTAGGAAGATGTAATGTATAAGCCTCCTCAATATTCTTTCCATTGCTTCTTGAAATAGCTTCATCACGTGAATACAATAAATTGGTGGTTGGTTTCATATTATCCTCCTTTTTTTTAAAAGGATTTGTCCTCAAATCAAGAACTTCATTGCCCAGTTTGAACACTTTATGCTTGCTCCAATAGATGAACTTTAAAGAAAATTTTGAGTATTTCCTTAAAATAAATGAGTTGGCTTTATGATTCTTGTGGTTGTTGACTTTAAAAGAAGTCTTTGGTTCAAGATGTTGTATAAGTTCTTTCGCCACCTGTAAGAACTCAAAATAAATACTAAAGAAACATGATTTGAGCTTACCATTAGATAAGAAGCTCCTTTATATAATAGACTAAACATATTTTGCTTTATAAACAAAATTGATTTAAAAACATTTGGCAAAACATCATCAAATTTTGGCTCATGAGCTAACACATTCCTTACATCCTTTTTTGTATAACCAAAATCATATTCTTTCTTTTTTTTTATCAAAGCCACTCTTTTTTCTTTTCTTATTTTCACTCATCTCTTTTCCTTCACTTTACACCCCTTCACTCTTCTCTCTTACCATACTTTCTTCTCTCCTCTCTTGTTCTTCAAATTTGTTTCTTTTCTTCTCTAATTTTATATGATCATAATGTACTTCATACAAAGACAAAGGAAGTAATGTAAATTTCTTTCCACTAAAAGTAAAAGTATACTTATTCCTCAATCCATCAAATGTGACCTCTTTTTCATATTTCCAAGATCGGTCTAACAAAATATCCCCCGCATGTATAGGCACAACATCAAAAAAACTTCATCTTTATATCTTCCTGAAGTAAAAGGAATAAGAGCTTGAGAATTTACCTTAAGTTCTGCTTTATTTTTCAACCATTGAAGCTTGTATGGGTTTGATTGTAGAGGGGTAGTAAGTTGGAGTTTTTTTAACAAGAAAGCTACTTACAACATTTGTGCAACTTCCACTATCAATTACCATACTACATGAATTTTCCATAACCAAACATGATACAAATCTAACCACAAATTTTTTGTATTCACATGAAGGAGCTATTTCAAGAAGCAATGAAAAGAATATTGAGGAGGCTTATAACATTACATCTTCATAAGCTTGTCGTTGCACAAGAAAATACAAAGCTTTACAGGCCATAATTTATTTATAACATTAGTGCAACATGGCAAGAAGAGTATATAATGTTTATGGCATGACAAAAGTAACACAGTTGAAAGATTACATGGAAGAAAAAGGTTTATGATACAAATCAAGCAAATATGTCTACAAATTTTGAAGAGTTGCAACCTTTCAAACTTGGAATGCACCCATTCATTCAAAAGACGCAATGAATCATACAATCTAGATTCATTTTGCTCATTTAGGAATTATGTACTAAATTAAGTTCATGTATTCATATTAAATATGGTTCATGTATGAATATTAAGCATTAGAAGTTGAATTAGGTCGTTAGTGAAGAGTTGTGTTCTTTTGTGATGACTATTCAATTAGTGTATATAGGATTGTGATTTGTAAAAAAAGAATATTTTGAATATCAAAACTTGTGTTTCAACCAATTTGGTGCTGTGTTTGTTTCGAATCTGGCTTTTGATTTGAAGTTAAATCAATTCATTGGATTAGTCTTCATCAAACTAATTAAGGAGTGAGTTGTCTTATAATCAAAGAGTGGCCATCATAGGTTCTATGTGTGATCTAAGAGTCATTCACCATTCTAACTTAACTCTTGGTTGGGATCAATTGTTAAGTTTGCCATATTTGTGAGTTTTTGCAAGTATCCTAGAAGGACCTCTAGCTTCGTAAAAATCAAGCAAAGTTGACGCTTATCAGGAGGATTTCGAAGTTTTACAATATATCACATATATTATTTTGTTTATTTTTTCAATGAACGACGCTTATCAAAAGTTACAAACATTCGTTAACGTGAAGCACCAATGCAACGAAGGTTGTTTGTTCGCTAGGGGAGCAAGAGTCTACATGATTCGTCGTTCATTGAAGTCCAACAAGTGAGCTTCATTGTTCACCTACTGCTTGAATTCGCCAGACCACTTCACACCGCTTCCGCATTTATTGTCTGTTGCGTGTGCCGCCACTGATATCAAATTTCTTTGTTGTGTTAGGGGTAAGGAATTTTGTTTCGTTGCCTTGAGTTTTTGAGAACATCCACTAATGAAGTTCGAAGTTTTGGAAATGAGAGAGAGAGAAAGAGAAAGAAAACCATTGGAGAAGATGTAGTGACCTTGTGGGTTTCATTGGAGATATTAAATGAAGTTTATTTATGGGTAATTATTGTTGGTTATTTAAATAGAATATGTAGGAGAAATAACTAAGAAACGTTGTAATTGGGAGAATTTTAATGGCAGATCAACTATCTGTATCCTTCATTCCAATAATATTTAAAGCCAATTACAGATCTAAAAATAAACGCACTTATCCACTAAACATAATCACTATATGCCACAACTCTAAAAATTAGGCTGACCTTAAAATTTATCACATATATACACCATCACATAATCTTCACAATTAAATAAAATACTAAAGTTAAATCATAATTAATAAAATAGTAAAAATTATAATTTCAACATCCTCCCTTAATTCTGATTTGGAATGATTTTCACACCGAGTAGGTTCTTCAATTTGATGAAAGCATCGATCTTCAATGGCTTAGTTAGGATATCTGCAATCTGATCTTTTGAACTGCAATATTCCAATTTGATCATGTTCTTCTCAACTTGGTCTCGCAAAAAGTGATACCGAATATCAATATGTTTACTTTTTCCCTGAAATATCGGATTCTTTGCCAAATTAATTGTAGAGACATTGTCAACATAAATCTTCGTTGGACTTTCAATATTAATGCCAATTTGATTCATGATATTGCTAAGCCAAATTGATTGACATGCACTTGCTACTGCGGCTACATACTCAGTTTCACACGTGGATAACGCAACAATTGACTGTTTCTTTGATGACCACTAGCAAACAGTTTTTCCGAGCATGAAACAATGACTACTTGTGCTCTTCCTCTCATCTGAATCTCCACCCCAATCACTATCGGAGTAACCAACGATCTCAATCTCCTTGGATGAAGAGTAAAATAGACCAAAAGCTGTAGTACCTTTAATGTAGCGCATAATCCTTTTTACTACTTGTAATTGTCGAGGTGACTCGACTAACCAATCCCACAACATAACAAATATCGGGTCTAGTGCACGTGAGATACCTAAACTTCCAACAATCTGCTTATAGTATGTTGCATCTATAGTTCGCTTATCATCGTCTTTGGTAAGCTTAAGTCCGATTTCAACTAGAGTCTTCACTGAGTTTGAAACTTCCATCTTAAACTTTTTAAAAAATTCAGCACCGTATTTCTTTTGATGAATGAACATTCCATCATCTCCCTGGATGACCTCAATGCCCAAAAAGTAAGAGATTAGACCAAGATCGCTCAACTCAAATTCCTTCATCATAATATGCTTGAAATCACTAATCATCTTGAGATTATGTCCTGTAAAAACCACATCATCAACATAGAGACATAATATTAGCAAATCTTCATAATCATTAGTCTTTACATATAAACCATGATCTGATGGACATTTTTTAAATCTAGTATCATGAAGAAATGAATCAATTCTCTTGTTCCAAGCTCGTGGCGCTTATTTAAGGCCATATAAGGCCTTATTAAGTCTGTAGACATTCTTGTCTTTTCCACATTGTATAAAACCAGGCAGCTGCATTACATAAACTTCCTCGTCAAGTGGGCCGTTAAGAAATGTCGATTTGACGTCCATCTCAGCTAAAGCAATGATTAATCTCATAGTTTCCATTTGTGCTACAAGAGAAAACATTTCTTCATAATCAAAGTCTTCTCTCTGCTTAAATCCTTTTGCCACCAACCTTGCTTTATATTTTTCAATTTCACCATTTGCTTTCATTTTAATTTTATACACCCATTTCACATCAATTGCTTTGTGTCCTCTGGAAAGATCAGTCAGTTGCCATGTGTTATTTTTCTCAATTGCCATCAATTCTTCGTTCATAGCCTTTTGCCATTTGGGATTTTTAATGGCATCTTCAAGTTCAACAGGTTCTGTATCTGCAAAAAAAGCAAAGTGAACTAATTCTCCATTGTTATCAATCTCATTATCGAGATTGACCTCGTAATCTTGAAGATATTCAGGTTGTCGTCGCTCCCTTCTTGGCCTTTCTGCACTAGTTGCAATTGGAGCTGCAACTTCAGGTTGAACTACAAGTGTTTCTTGAGTGGCTATATCTTCTGCATCTGCATCTGCATCCTTATTCAAAACGTAAATATAACTTGTATTCCAATCCCATATCTCATCTTCTGCAAATGTAACATCACGACTTACTATCACCTTCTTTGTCATTGGATTGTACAATTTGTACCCTCTTTGCTTATATCCAATGAAAACTATCTTCACTGCCTTATCATCCAACTTAGATCTTGTTGCCTTAGCGACATGAGCATAGACAATTGATTCAAATATCTTCAAGTGTTGGACATTGGGTTTGAATCCACTCCATGCTTCAGTAGGAATTTTGTTAGGAAGACTCCTAGTAGGTGATCTATTCAACAGATATACTGCACATGATATAGCTTCAGCACAAAAATAATTTGGCATACCCTTTGCTTTAAGCATGCTCCTAGCCATATCCATGATTGTTCTGTTCTTTCTCTCAGTCACTCCATTGTGTTGGGAATGTAGGGAAAAGTAATGTTATGTTGCAACCGAAGTTCTTCACAATTACTCTTAAAATCATTGGACTTGTATTCACCTCATCTTCACTACGCATCATCTTGATTAATTTTCCACTATGTCTTTCAACAAATGCTTTAAATATTTTAAAGCAATGGAATACCTCATCTTTGCTCTTCAACAGATATATCTAAGTTTTTTTTGAAAAATCATCAATAAAGGTTAGAAAATTTTTGTTACCTCCAGTTGATGATATGTTCATTGAGCCACAAACATCTGTAAGAACGAGTTCCAGTGGGAATTTCGCATGCCAAAACTCATTAACAAAAGGTATATGTGATTCTTTCCAAAAATACAGGCTTCACACAATTGATCAGGGTGATCATATTCGGTAAATCATTCATTAAATTATGTTTTGAAAGATTTTCTAAACTCCAAAAATTTAAGTGCCCAAACCATAAGTGTTGTTATGACGTAAAATACGGCCCGGAAGTCTCGGAAGAGATCGGGACCCGAACAAAGGACAAAAGGACCAAAGTCGACCCCCCGGGAGTCGGCCAACGCCATTGCCGACCCCCCGGGGGTCGGCCAAGACCATCCCCGACCCTCCGGAGTCGGAGTAACAAGTCCAAACTCTCTCAGGAGTTGGCC
>JBBMEG010000018.1:15576409-15592552 GCA_037832605.1 Cyclanthera cordifolia | reverse complement strand
ATAACCGCGAAAAGAGGCAGGTTGGCGAGGCGAGAATTCCAACATTTTCTTCCAGGTCCGCCATCAACACGCGACAACGATCTTCATCGATTCTTTCTTCGACCGGGGAAAAAAAAATGGAGAATCAGGAAGCTCGTCGGCCGAATACGGAGCAGAGATCGAAGAAATCGATTCCACCATACATGAAAGCGCTGTCCGGCTCTCTCGGAGGGGTCATGGAGGCCGGTTGTCTACAGCCGATTGATGTTATCAAAACTAGGTTGCAGCTCGATCGAATCGGAGCTTACAAGGGGATTATTCACTGTGGAGCCACGGTTTCGCGATCGGAAGGAGTTCGAGCTCTTTGGAAGGGATTGACTCCGTTCGCTACGCACCTCACCTTGAAATATGCGCTGCGTATGGGGTCCAATGCCGTGCTTCAAACCGCGTTTAAGGATTCCGAGACTGGAAAACTCAGCAATCATGCTCGTCTCGTTTCTGGATTCGGTGCTGGAGTTTTGGAGGCTCTCGCCATTGTTACTCCATTCGAGGTGAGATTGCATCTCTCTCTCTCTCTCTTTCTCTCTTTTACCTTCCTTACACTATTATACAATTTGTTGTTATTTAGCTCAGATCTTCATTTTTAGATTTAGGGATTTTGATTATGAAATGGGAATCATACGATTGATCTCTCATTGAATATCGAGATTTGCTATACTTTAGCTAAGATTAACGATTCTGAAATTAATTCGTAGAATTAGGAATTGAAAGTCGTTTGCTGTAAATGTACATGCCCTGTCATATAGTAAGACCCATCATGAATTATATGTGAATTTCAATTTCATTTTTATTAGATATTGTATGGGCTCTCATGCTATATTAGAAAGTATGACCATCCATCTCATAATCAATTGGCAATTGAGAAGTGTTTGGATTGAGATTTTTGTGGAACGTTTGGATTGAGATTTTAAGAGTATTTAGAAATAGTATTAAGAATGAAGATTTATTTTGACTATTTTAAAAGTAATAATTGTTATCAAAAGTTTATTTGGATATAGTTTTTAAAAGTATTTAGAATGATAGTTAATTTGAGTATTTAGAAATTATGATGGCAGTCAAAAATTTGTTTGAATGTAGTTTTTTTTAGGAGTATATAGTAAATACTATTTCTAAATACTCAATCCAAACATCCCGTGACACTTTCCTTCACTCACATATATAATACTTATTCTTTTATTTTCTTGGCAAAACAAATAATAATTATTCCCATAATTATTTTCTTCATCTCTAACATAAATAATCATTCTCTCCATAATCATTTTCTTTTTTGTTCTTTTCTTAATTTCCATTCTTCCCATAATTCTTATCATTCCCTTTCCTAAACACACTCCAAGTATCGTTATGTTCCCTTTTTTTTCAGCCGCAAGGGTCCCTCCACAGATAACTTGGTGGTCTTTTCAGTAAAACCTTAATTCATAGATCACTAATATCACATAAAACAAAACAAAAATTAGGCAAAGAATCTGATAAGAAACGTCTTAACGTCTTAAAGCCGCAAATCTCAAAAATGTCTTGAAGCAATCCGCAACCCAGACTACGGAGCTAAACTAAAGGGTGGAGGAATAAGAAATGTGTCCCTCATCCTGCTCGGCTGCCTCTGTTCGTTCGACCAACTTGATCTTCACCAGGGTAAGATTTCCGGTAATCTGTGAGATAGATCTTGGTGTGGTTCGGATTCAATCCCATTAGGGGAGGGTCAAGAAAGAGGAAAGCTTCACACTGCAAATGTATCATCAACCTTTGCTTTATACATTGGATGAAGAATTGCTACTGACATCTCAAATTTAGAAGGAACTTTTAGATTTGGAGAGGTCTCAGAATGACTTGCTTTCCCATTGAAGATTACATCCAAGACCACCTTCCTGATCCAGGTGTCTGAACCAGTTAGATTTATTTAGTTCCAAATCCCTCTTTGCGCATACTGTGCATAATTCTAAACACATTCAAGTACCCCGTGAGAACGTTTTAAAAAATAAGATTGACGATTCTTTTAACAGTAAAACTAGCCAACTTCCTGAGAGGTGCCTCGTACATACTTCCCATCATTTGTGTAGATAAAAATGTATGAGATATGATTTGCTTAATTTTACATTTCTTACTCGTGTCACCTGAAGCTTAGTGTCATTGCTATGATGGTCCGTGTAGACAAATTCATTGATTAATTTGCAACTTATGTGATCCAAGTTTGAGAATACTCTCTTGAGTCCATTAAAAATTCGTTCTATATATTTTATACATTTCACTACCCAATTCTCTCTTATTTATAACAAAACTCTCTAACTAATCGCCTATTTACCCAATATTAATCCCAAGTCTTCCTAGTGCCAAACCTATCGCTTTCCAATTGGTTAACTAAGAAATCCAAGTTTTCCATTCTTTGTATTAAATTATAACGGCTATTCTCCATCTTCCTATCTACTTATTATCCTCCTTGTTAAGTCAAAATGCATATTTTGCATGGCTTGTGCTTCTCCTTGATGTAAGTTACATGGTAAGTTAAAGTTAGAAATTTGCACCAAAGTGGAGAGTAAAGCAATTATTTTATAATTAGAGCCATCCTACTAAACATCTCATGACTATGGTGTTACTAGTTGAAAATGTCATGGAGTTAAATTCAAATTTAGGGTTTGAGTATGAGCTTAGAAAATCTTACTCTTGTGGTTGTGGACACATTATAATATAACTTCACTGGCAAACTTGGCGTATAATGGATAAATTTAGTCGTCTTTCATCCTTAATTTTATTTGCCTTTTGGTTTTGTTGGTCGATTAAGGGACATCTCTGTCCAATCACATTAGGCCCCAACGTTGATATGTCTTGTTAGTGTATTCAGTTTTAACTTGCAGCTTTGTTCATTAAATGATCAATAGGAAGAATTGAAAAAAGTGTAAATGACTAACATATTTGTGTGAATGTTGTTGGTGTAGGTGGTAAAGATTAGATTGCAGCAACAGAAAGGATCGAGTCATGAACTCCTAAAGTATAAGGGTCCAGTGCATTGTGCTCGAATGATCATTCGTGAAGAAGGCTTCCTAGGGCTTTGGGCTGGTGCAGCTCCAACCGTTATGCGAAACGGTACAAACCAGGCTGCCATGTTTACTGCCAAGAATACTTTTGATGTCGTTCTTTGGAACAGACACGAAGGGGACGGTAAAGTCCTCCAACCATGGCAATCGATGGTATCGGGATTCCTCGCAGGTACGACAGGACCTATATGCACTGGTCCTTTTGATGTTGTGAAAACTAGGCTAATGGCTCAGAACCGAGGCGCAGGCGAACTCAAGTACAAAGGCATGTTCCATGCCATCAGAACAATACACGCAGAGGAGGGACTTTTTGCCTTATGGAAAGGGCTGCTGCCGCGACTCATGAGAATTCCACCAGGGCAAGCCATTGTCTGGGGTGTGGCTGATCAAATTATTGGCTTGTACGAGAGGAGACATTTTCATGATGCAACCGTATAAATATTAGGCCGATTTTCGGCTTGCTCAACTATGAAGTCTTATGCAACCAAGTTTTGGCATTTTTAACGCAGGCCAACAAGAGCATTGCTTAACTATAGAATATTCGATTCGAAACTACCATCATACAATTTGCTATACTTCAGCTAAGATACGATTTTGAAATTAATTCGTAGTATTATAAATTGAATGTCATTTGCTCCAAACATTGATATGGATGTTGAGTTTAGGGCTCTGGTTCTTGCGAATGATAGTTGGCGTTGACTAGATTGAAATAATATAACATGGTTATAACTGATTTTGTTAATGGTGATGTACTCGATCAATTTTAAACGCATTTCAGTGGCTTTGTTTTCAACAAATTTCAATTCATGTATTGTAATTTTTATACAATAATTCTTATTTGTGGGTTGATGGTTTAATGTTATACTTAAAATTTTTGTTATAGTCATAGTGGCTTTGTTTGAAAGCCATTAAACATTGTTAGAAGTGCCATCAGAGTCTCATATCGGCTAGGAAAGAGAGTTAATTATCATTAAGAATAACTATTCCTACATGAAGTCTATGTGTAAAACCGAAAACCAAAATCATGAGCGATTTGGCTTAAAGTAGATCATACCATACTGTTGAGATATAGAAATCTCAATTGTCCCTACCAAATGTTATTTAACTTTCTTTTGGATTTTTCATCCATCTCTCTCTCTCTCATCACATTAGGCTCTAACGTTTAAGCAGGTCGAATTATTTTGTTAGTTTATTTAGTTTCAACTTGCAACTATATTTATTTAATGTTCAATCAGAAGAACTTAAGAGGTGTAGTATGATTAACATCTTGTTGGCATAGGTGGTAAAGATTAGATTGCAGTAACATAATCGATCGAATCAAGCTCTTCAAGTATAAATGTCTAAAAAATGTTCATATTCTAACCATTTCGCATAAAGGAAGAGGCTTTCTTGGGCTTTGGGTTAGTGCACATAACAAATCTATGCATGGCTAAGATATGAATATCCATTTTTTAGAAAAAATTCGTACATAACAAAAAATTGGGACGGATCTAATAAAAAAAATTATGCTTCCTCAGCTTCGCCAATGCACAACAAACAATCTACAATCAATGTCATAAATCGTCTATATATATAAGCGCCGAAGAGAGTAGTATAATCTTCTACCAATGTCACATAATTTTCCATAGTACAACAAATAGTTTACCATTCATAAATGATAAAAGACATATGTAAAAAAGAAAAAGAAATATATATTTTTCAAAGTGGTTTAATTAAAATGAAAAAAAAGTGTCGTGCAAATCATTCCTCAAGGATATTTGTTTCACGTTTTTATGGAGCTATTACAAATGAGATTTTCCAACCACTCTTAAAATAAACACATCTAACCGAGCTTTTGTAATCACTCACTTCTAACTGCCCACTTCTAATCATTCATTTTATTAATTATTTGTAATCACTTATTTTTAATCATTCATTTCTAACCCTAAAATTACCACTATCTGCTTTATCCAATAGAGTTATTATCTGCAGCTTATCTACAAAAATGACGGTTATAGACTAAAATATCTCGGAATACTCGATCAATGCTAGGACCCCCAGGGGTTGGCCAAAGGATGCCGAGAGTCTCCAGGGGCCAACCAAAGGATGTCGGGAGTCCCTAGGGGTTGGCCAAAGTCCATCGACCCTCCGGGGGTCGGCCAAAGGGTGACCACAACCCTAAGGAGTCGGCCAAGCCCATGCCGACCCCCTGGGGGTTGGCCAAGTTCATCACGACCCTCTATGGGTTGGCCAAAGAGTGGTCACAATCCCTAGGGGGTTGGTCAATTCCATTCTGACCCCCCGGGGGTCGGCCAAATGGTGGTCACAATCTCAAGGGGTCGACCAAACTACCCCGACCCCGACCTCTCCCAGAGATCGGCCAAAATAGGTTAGGACCCCCCCCCCCCCCAAGAGTCGACCAAGTAAGTCCGACCGCTCTAAGGGGCGACCCAGGCCTCGATTCCCTAGGGGTCGACCCTTGCAGCCTCGACCCTCTCGGGGTCAGCCAAAGAAGGCGAACACTCCATAGGGAAAAGTCGTGGAGGTTAGGACTTCCCTGGGAGTCGACCTAGTCCGAGTGACGTCTAGATCCACTGATAACGACCAGGAGTTACGCCGAAGGTGAACACTCCCTTTAATGGGGCAAGTCGTGGAGGTCATTAGTAACCAAGTCCAAAACCGATCCTTGAGGAGACGAGCGAAGGCAAACAACCTATAAGGAGCAAAGTCGTGGAGGTTAGAGCTCGCCTAAGAGCCGGCTGAGTCCAAGTGACAACTGGATCCGCTAATAACGGCTAGGAGTTACACCGAAGGTGAACACCCCTCTAAAAAGGGCAAGCCATAGAAGTCATGATTGACTGAGTCCAAAGCCGATCCTTGAGGGAACGATCGAAGGTGAACATCCCTCTAAAGAGGGCAAGCCATAGAGGTCATGATTGACTGAGTCCAAAGCCAATCCTTGAGGGAACGATCGAAGGTGAACACCCCCTAAAAGAGGGAAAGTCGTAGAGGTCAGTGCTTCTCTAAGAGCCGATCGAGTCCAAGTAACATCCTAGGTCGTTGCACCCTTAAGGGGTAACATCTTGAAGTTTAGACTTGCAAAGGTTTGCCGAGTCCAAGTAACTCTCAGACAAGACTGTTACACTTCTCAAGTGTAACAGTAAGGGGTTACACCGATATTCATTCCCGACTTAATGGCTGACGTTACAAACGACTCACCATTAAGCCACCATTAAGTGAGCTACAACGGTTACGAGTCCAACTGCTATAAAATGTCAAGTCATTATCCATTTGAATCCAAGCTGGGTTAAGCTAAAACACGCTCATAATCCTTGTAAACTAATCCTAAGTTCTCAAGCTCTCTCTAAATTCTCTTAAAATACATTACTGACTTAGCATCGGAGGTCATGTGACTCACACACCGATGTATCTAATTTTCGTTGTTTTACAGTCAAATTCGTCATTGGTAAATAAATCTCTATTGTTGATTCCGACCATTTTTTGGTATCAACAATTATCAACCAAATAAATTATTAATTGCAACATCTCTATCAAAACTATCAATCAAACAAATTATTATTAAAACTTAATTTCTAATTAATCAAAATAATTTCTCATTAGTAAACACAACACAATCACTAAAGAGTTTTCCAAACAAAAATATCTTTGAACAAAAATAAGAGGAATCTAAAGTTGTAGATATTTGAAATTTCAGACATTTAACAGCACCCAAAGCTCTGCATATGGTGGGCCCCAATAGCACGATTGTAAGGAAGCGCGCGCGCACACATCACAAATAAAACCCTAGACCATAATTGGAAACGAACTCTTATATATAGAAATTTAATCGCTGCCTCACTGATTGTAACCCTAAATCCTTCCGCTGGTTCTGTGCTATTTTCTTTGATTCCTTCATTTTCTTCTCTATCAAATTTCTCTTACCTTCCTTCTCTCCGCCGTTTTCTACCCGTCGGACTGCTTGTTTTTCGCCGGCGAAAATGATGTCCGACGACGAAAGGGAGGAGAAGGAGCTCGATCTTACTTCTCCTGAAGTAGTCACCAAATACAAGAGCGCCGCTGAGATTGTCAACAGTAACTCGCTCTCCCTCTCCCCCTCTTTCTCTTTATTTATCTCTTTTTTTGGTGTGTGCAAATCTATGATTTGGATAATCTAGCTCTGTTTTTGCTGACATTTGTATGCATTATTGGTGGATGTTATGTGTAAATGAGGATTTTAAGTTATTTGATGGATAATTTTGCAGAGGCGTTGCAATTGGTGATATCGGAATGTAAACCTAAAGTAAAGATTGTTGACATTTGCGAGAAAGGAGATTCATTCATTAGAGAGTAAGAGTTCAGTTCAGTTTATTGCGTTTATCAAGCCAATTCAATGGTTTTGATTGTTTTTCGCTGTCTTTGCTCTTATTATTTGTACAGCTGCCTTGCTTAATTGAGGGCTTCCTCTGTTTTTTTTTGTTTTTTTTTTTTTAATTTTTAAAATTTTAAATTGTTGTTGGGCTTATAGGCAAACTGGCAATATGTACAAGAATGTTAAGAAGAAGATTGAAAGAGGCGTTGCTTTTCCAACTTGCATTTCTGTTAACAACACTATATGCCATTTCTCACCTCTTTCTAGTGACGAGACAGTGCTAGAAGAGGGCGATATGCTTAAGATGTAAGCTATACTAATTTCACTCTGTAATTCAGTTGTTGAATAACAGATTGAAGGATAAAACCTAATGGATGTTTGTCTTAATGCAGTGATTTGGGTTGTCATATTGATGGTTTTATTGCTGTAGTCGCACATACTCATGTGCTCCAAGAAGGCCCCATTACAGGAAGAGCTGCTGATGTAATTGCAGCTGCTAACACTGCCGCTGAAGTAGCCTTGAGGCTTGTGAGGCCTGGAAAAAAGGTAACATGTTATGCTATTGGATGTATGAATGTTTATTTATTTGGGCTTTGGACATTTTCTAAGTATTTCAGTCTGGCGGGTCAGTCTAAGTCGTGTGTTCTTTTCTTCCATATCTTACGAATAATTTGATGTATTTACGTTTTATGAAATGATTATTGATTTTCTGTTAATTGGAAAGGCAATTTTGCCATTATTTGTGCTGTGAAACCTACTGTCTATGGCTGTTCCTTAAAACAATTTTGCTATTATTGCGGTGCGGCAACATGGTTTCTATTTGATGATAACTGCAATGGCTATGAATTGCATCCGGTGAAATCTTTTCATGTCATAGTTACTCTTAAGTATCATGAATTTGACATTACCTTGTTACTAGTTTTAGAAACCTGGGAAAAGTAATTCTCTTAAATTTTGTATTTTTTTATATATAAATCCTTGTTAGAACATTTTTCTTCATTGCCTTTGCATCGCAGCATTGTCTGTTCTCGATGATAACCACAATGGCTATGGATTATATCCGATAAAGTGTATTCATGTTATGCTTCCACTGATAGAGTATCATGGACCTGTGGTGACTTTGCTTGCTGCAAAGTGCAGGAACTGGGATAAGCCATTTCCTTTCTTGATTTCTTGATTTAAAAAGTTCATTCTGTTTTTATACTTTTTTTTCCTACATTGTCTTTTTGTGGCAGCATGGTCTCTACGTGATGATAGCTATAATGGCTATGGATTGCATCCGATGAAGCCTTTCAATGTCATAGTTACACTGATAGAGTACATGGACTTGTGATGATTTCATTACAAGGTTTAGGAACTCTGGGAAAGAAAAATTTCTAAACATGCATGCTTAAGATATTGGTTTACTCGTCATGTCACACTTCCACCAATAGAGTATCATTGACTTGTGGTGACTTTGTTGCAAAGTTTAAGAACCCGGGAAAGCAATTTCCTTTCCTCTTTTCTATTTAAAAGGTTCCGTCTGTCTTTAGATTTTTTGATGACATTGTCTTCGGGTGGTATTATGGTTTTTACTTGATTATTACTATAATGGCTGTGGATTTCATCAGATGAAGCCCCTTTTAATATCATAGTTACACTGATAGAGTGTATGGACTTGTGATGATTCAAGGTTTAGGACCTCTGGATATGCAAAATTTTAAAACATGTACCTTGTAGATGTTGGTTTACTAGTTTATTTCAAATTATTATTTGATGAAATCATTTGTATGTTTATATGGTGAGACCAAAGAAAATGACAGCCACATGTTTTTCAATTCCATATTTTTTCCTCTATTTTTAATGTCAATGATTTGATAAAGATTTGCTTTCCAGAACAAGGATGTTACTGATGCAATTCAAAAGGTTGCTGCATCTTACGACTGCAAAATTGTCGAAGGTGTTCTTAGCCATCAGCTGAAGCAGTTTGTGATTGATGGGAACAAGGTTGTACTGAGCGTTGCCAATCCCGAGACGAGGGTTGATGAAGCAGAATTTGAGGAAAATGAGGTGTACTCAATAGATATTGTTACAAGCACAGGAGAAGGAAAGCCTAAGTTGTTGGATGAGAAGCAGACAACTATTTACAAGAGAGCTGTGGACAGGAATTATCACTTAAAGATGAAAGCCTCTAGATTCATTTTCAGTGAAATAACTCAGAAGTTTCCTATAATGCCTTTCAGCGCAAGGTTTGTCATATTTTTCTTATATGGCTACTGTCTTCAGGTTCCGTTTAGCCATTTGTCGTGTTTATAATCTTGTAAATGCAGGGCCTTGGAAGAGAAAAGAGCTCGGCTTGGATTGGTGGAATGTGTTAACCATGATCTTTTGCAGCCATATCCTGTTCTTCATGAGAAGCCTGGTGAGACTGCTAATTTCTGAGCCACCTTTTGGCATATGCTTTTCAAATTTGTTTTTTCTGCTTAACTAAATTCTATATTTCATCAGGTGATTACGTTGCTCATATAAAATTCACTGTTCTGCTGATGCCTAATGGATCCGACCGAGTTACATCTCATTCTCTCCAAGATCTGCAGCCCACAAAAACTATAGATGATCCTGAAATCAAGGCATGGTTAGCATTGGGTACAAAGACTAAGAAAAAGGGTGGTGGAAAGAAGAAGAAAGGTTAGCTATCAAAACAGATGGTGCTTGAGTTGCATTTGTCATCGTCTTTTTTTTTGAACCATTATAAGTTAGCTTAGTGGGGAAAGAGAGGAGTTAGAATATTTAAGCAGTCGAGCTTAAGTCCATTACGATCACCTCAGTAATTAAATTACCATTTTCCTTAACCTCCAAAATTTTTAGTAGCGTTTTTTTTTTTTTTTTTTTTTTAAGAATTGTCGAGGTGCATGTTAGTAGTAAAAGTGAGGTACAAGTGCCGAATAGGTCCCATATGGGTGATGACTTCAACCATCTAGGCGTTTGGCTACTAGGGGTGAGTTTGGTTTGGTTTTTGTCGGTTTTGTGCCAATATCCTTGGTTTTTCAAAAATTGAGTTTGAACCGATATCCAATAAAAGACAAAACCATTTGTTTGGTTTTTTGTTTTGATATCAATAAAAATTTTGATTTATTTTTCAAATTTTTTGTCTTATTTAAAATTTGATTTTTTATTTTATTCGATAGATTTTTCTTTTACTAACAAGCAAAAGACAACATTCTTTATAAGTAACACAATATTTACAATGCTTTTATTTCACATGTTATATTTTAATTGGTTCTTCAATCATATTTAAATATCAACCTTTTTTTTCTTATTATTTATATATTTGGTTCGGTTCGTTTTTTATTGGTTCTTCCATCAAGAACCGAAATATTTTGATTTTTTAAAATATTAAACGGAACAATCTAATATTGTTCTAAAAACTGAACCAATCCATTGGATTGGTTTGATTCGGTTTGATTTGGTTAGATTTTGTCAGTTTTCGGTGTTTCCTTTCACCCCTAGTTGCTAGAGTTATATATGAACCATTTCCTAGAGAACTATTTGGGTAGTTGAATGTTCGGACACTGACCGAGTTGGTAACGTTTGTTGCATGGTTTCATCTTATGCACATTTACTCCATTGTTGCAGGTAAGAAGGGTGATAAGACACAGGATCCTACGGGTGCTGAACCTATGGATGCATCTCAAGAATGAACAAACCCAACTAAAAGAAAAGAAGAGAGTAATTATTGTCGTTTTTTTTTTCTTGGAACTTTGCTTTGCCGTCACCACGTATCTCATTTGTCTACGATTACGATGAGCAGGTGAGTGTGTAGTCGCCAGAGTAAAGTGGTGAGCGTTCTTTATTGATGAATCCAACTTTCTCTTTTGTATGGTCAACATACTTGGATTTTGATTTACTTCATGGATGGAGCAGGCTGAACCATCTTTTATTCAAACTAACTTTTGGAGCCGTTCATCTTATTTTTGGTTTTTGATTTTTGGTCAACATACTTGATGTCTGATTAATGAATTTTTGAAAAATATAGAAATGATTTTAAGGGGGGTCTTTCAGGAATTTAAAACATATTAAGGTGATATTAGCAACCTATTATAGTTATATAAATCCATTAATTAGTAATTATAATCAGTCTTGATTGTATTTTGATATTCTATTTATTGATGGTATATTGAAGAATTTGTGCATTATTTTTATGTGTTCTTGCCCTTTTCAAATTTGTATAATTCTATTTTCTAGAATTGTGCAATGAGGTTAGATTGAAGTTTTGCGAAAAGAATCCAATGATAAGATTTTAGCTGATAAATTTGTATATTGTGTACCTGTTCATTTGTACCTTCACTTATTCTGTACTTCTCTCATTTAAGCTGCCTTTGTTTTTAGATGAGAGCGGTGAACCACTACTTTGCAATAATCATTTTTTGGATTTGATGTTGAATAATTCTTCATCACTGGCAAATTTTCTATCAAATAATTTTATCAAATTTTACAGTGAATATATTATTTAATTATCAATTAACCTCTATCATTAAATAAATAAATAATTATTTATTCAACTATTACTAACATGTACTCGCCAAAAGAGCAGTAGCTCAGTGGCATATGTGTATACCCAAAGACCATGAGGTCACGGGTTCGAATCTCCCACCCCCAATTATTGTAATCTCAAAAAAAAACATGTTCTCTATCTCGAATTTCCTTTCCTCCCAAACTTAAATAATTATGTCTTTTACAGCATTTTTAAATCATACAAAAGAATATTACTTAATGGACATTTATTTTCAATTAGCTAAATGGACATATGAAATGTAAATATAGCCACAAAATTTATAGTAGTTGGAATCTCTTAAATTGTATATATTAAAAAAAAAAAAACCTTCCGCCTTTTTTTTTATCACATGATATATTTAAGTTACAAAATAAGTCCAATCTAAAAGATAATTATAAATATCATTATTTTAAAAAAATATATATTTTTTTAATATAATATTTATAATACAATAATAATGACTACATATACAAATTTTGTAAATTTTTTTGTTTTTTTGTTTAGAAGGAAGTAATTAGTCTGTTAGAATAACGCAACAATCACATTTTTCCTATAATTTATCTTATCATCACCGGATAGAATGGATGCATTAGATCAAAGCCCATTATTGGCCCAATTTTGTCATTTCTGTTGTTATCCCTATTTGAATCGATGAGTCAGTGCAAGTATACATGAGTATCGATTCGGTTAAAGCCCAAATTGACGAAGCCAGTGTCGTACCTAGGAAGATGGTTTTTAGGAAGATTGTTTTGCAAGCTCAATAATAACTTGCTTCTTAAACTATCCTGTATCGCTTATCTTGATGACTCTGCGATTTTGTTAGAAGGAAAATAGAAATTCATATTTTTAAATATGTATTTGTTTACCCTATTTAGAAACTGGATAAGAGAACACTTTGTTGTATGGATTCAAACGAACAAAAAAAAAAAAGAACGGCCACATTCTAAGTCCGCAAAATTCAAATGCAAACTAATGATTTCAGTAAAATAAATCTAAATTAAGTAGTTGAATATAGATTAGACAACATTAACATAACCAAAATGGGAGGAGTAATGTTCCTCGGCTACGAGGCTATGTCGATAAATTTGCTACAATGCATTGTGAATATGATGAAGCAAATAGAATAGGAATCTCGGAATAAGATTTATATCATGTTGTAGTAACACATTCCGCTCGGGATTATTGGTTCCTGAAAGACTGCAAGAGATTGAATATGCGTAAGACAACGTCTAGGCGGTTCATCCAATTAAGAAAAAATATATATATCTAATTTGTAAGACAAGTCTCACCTCCATGTTTTTGGAGAGATCTTTCATCTGTTCTGCAAGTTGTTGTTTCTTCTGCGCAGCTGCCAGACAATTCCAAAGTGTTGATAGTATAAGTTAAATAAAAAGCTTAAACTCAACAATAAATTTAAATAACACAAGCAAAATAGAATTCGACGAAGCAAAAACAGTAAAGTTCCTACCCTTGATAGATATATCCTCGATTTGCTTTGATGTCTTCACAGCAAACCTTTGGAATGTACGGCTGAAAAAATGG
The DNA here is from genome assembly GCA_037832605.1 of Cyclanthera cordifolia. NCBI lineage: Eukaryota > Viridiplantae > Streptophyta > Magnoliopsida > Cucurbitales > Cucurbitaceae > Cyclanthera > Cyclanthera cordifolia. The sequence continues at coordinate 15,579,063 of JBBMEG010000018.1, read as the reverse complement.
AAAAATGGAAGAATGAAACCATTTGTCACAATGAACAGTTTGTATAAGGGTAGTTTTGAGTGTTCGAGCTAGCTTAAGGAAGAGTAATAGTATATTAAATTATTCTTGAATTGCTTATGTGTATTTATATATTATTCTTCATTAAAATGATACGAGGATTAATAGTAGAATCTTATGTTTGTTTATATATTATTCTTGGTTAAAACTTTATTTGTTTTCACAAAAAGTGTTTTGTTTTTGTGTATATATATACATATATTATATAATGTTTTTTATATAATGCGCCTTAAGTAAAATAGAGCATACCTCTTGGTGCACCTTGCCGTGTCATTAAACCTGCCTTTGGCTTTTTAAAACACTTTCCGCGAGTAACCTCTTTTTTTAGCTTTGAGAAAAGAGAATAAAAAGAATTAACTATGACCATCTCCAACTGACCCTCATTTAAACATCATTAGTCTTTTCAACATTTTCTACTGTGGTCATCTCCTCCCACTTCAATTAATTTATTTTGTCTTTAATATTTGTCACTTTCAAGGAAGAACTATTTTTCTCCTACAAATCGAATAAAAGCTCAACTATCTTAAAATTTTCAGTATCTGTAACTAATAATTCAAGTTGTTATCTTAATAAAGAACTTAAAACAATATTACTACTTACCGGGATGTGAGAATCTTCCAGTCCCCAGATTCAATTCTTGGAAACAAAGAATGGGAAGGAAGATGATACCCGGTGTTTGGGTCATCGAAAATCATTTCCTCCATAATTACGTTTCCCCAAAATTATCTTTTTATTCTCATCCTAACTTAATTTAATTTTTCTCATAACTTTTTATACTCCTTATAACTATTTTTCCCTCACATCATACCCATTATTTTATTTTCTTCATTATCATTCTCTTCATCCCAAACACAATTAATCAATCTCCTCATAATCATTCCCTTCACCCCAAACATAAATAATCATTCTCATTCTCATTCTCCCCAAACACACTCTAAGTTGTCAACAATTGAATGAGGGCAGGGGAGATAATTGGTAAGCAGTCTAACTATTTTCTATTTTTCTTTAGGGCTATTACCAAAAAGCGCATCAAGCCTTCATTAAATTTAATCTAGTTTTTCTATGAACTTTTTCGTTAATATAAATTTTTCGAAGCAAAGGGAAAGTCTTTTCTTTTTTTATAGGATATGGTGTGAGCTTTCCAAACCTCCTGTTGTAGCTTTGAGCTTTCTACTTAATCGAATCTTCCCTCCCCTGCTATGAAGTATAATTCATGCTTACACCAAAATAACTTTTCATCACTATTAAAAAACCATTACCTAATATCTTAAACTCAACCTGGCATAGAACCGATATAATGTTAAAGAAAGAAAAAGGTCTAAGCTAAACTTCGTTCTTGTTTTTTGTTCCATTAATATTAGCAGCGTATTAGCAGCACTTAAACAAACATAGATCAAGAAGTATTAATTTTATAGAAGAAAAATAAATAAATCAGTAGCCAAGTTTTCTCAGATCTCCTCGTCTACATACCCAGCCACTTCGGCAGAAGATAAACATAAATGAAAATCTAAGGATATCTTGCTCCGATTAAAAACAAATTTTCAATTAATTAAGCCGATGGAAACATGTAAGTTCAACTTGAAATCAATTAGTTAAGCTGAATGAAAACATGTAAGTTCAATTCTGGAATATGAAAAAGAAAAAATCCTCTCATCCAATGAATCCTAAACAGTCAATTACCTGTTCGCAAGACTGTTGACGAGAACCTCGTTCACGAGGTAAGAAACTACTCTGTGCATGAAATTTCCTCCCGACATGTTCGTTTCCACGGATCAAAATAACCAACAATGATTCAGATGCCTTCTTGATGCGTGTGCCTGGAATAATAGAAGAAAATTACAGAAGCTTATTTTATATTTGTACTAGAATCCAGAAAAGTAAATCAGAGAACAAAAACATAAGCAAAACCTTCAATCGTTAGAAAATAATTGATTTGCAGCCAAGGAAAATTGATCAAAACAGATGAATTTAGGAAATCTGTACCTGAGTAATATCGTCGCAATGACAATGGTTCGATGCCCTAGTTTTCTTCGAACGCAAGCGCCAGGTTTCGTGCGCGGTATTCGAAGTCTCAATATTTATATGCGTGTTGATTGTACAAGTTCTTGAAACTTCTCTCAAACGACTTATCCTGCTGGGAATGTGGAATGAAAAATTTGGAAAATATTAGCTCTATATTTTCAAACTTAATATGTTTTTTTTTTTTTTTTTTTTTTTTTTTTTTTAAATTTTTGTTTAAATTAAAATCAAGTGGGATAGTGTTTCGGGTGCCACAGTTGGTGTGATTATCTGAAAAAAAAAAGAAAAAAAAAAGTAAGGATAATATTTTTATTCTCAAAATATTCTATTCATTTATTAATTAATATATTAAATAATAAAAAATATAATTAAATAATTATCAGCAGTAATTATCTCATTTTAACTCACCTTTTTTATTCTTCAACTGGTTGAATTTAATTTTTAAAATAAAATTTTGAAGATCATGCCTAATCAATCTTCTAAATATCAAATATTTGTTTTCAATTCATTTTACATAGTCGATCTTGACTCTAAAAAATTTATAGAATAATTCTAATATCTACATGTAAGTACACAAC
>JBBMEG010000018.1:15552365-15564672 GCA_037832605.1 Cyclanthera cordifolia | reverse complement strand
TTGCTTCTAACCATATTATGATAAAATTCCTATGTTGCTTATTTATTTTTCTTAATTAGCTAGGAGACTTACGAGTTTCATATATAAGACACAGAACACCGATTCCTATAGGCTATATAATATAATCCGTCATATCTACTTTTTCTTTCCTGCTATCCCTAAAATCAATGTCCTTCTGAATTGTCTTTAATTTTGATGCATTTGTTCTTTTGTTTATCCACTGTTCAATTTAGTTTGTAAATTTTCACTTTTTATTTGTTAATATAATTAAATGCTTATTATTTTCTCTACATTTTAGGCCGACCCTCGATTCGTTTGGAACAAAAACCTTCTAGTGGAACTTATTGAGCTCAAGGTATGTGCTGCATTGTGCATAATTGTTCCGAGCTATGCTTACATTGGAATGACTTATTCACAAGTTCTCTTGACTTGTTAAATTGTTTATTATTCATCTTCTTGATGCCAAATTATTGTTCTTCTTTGCAGCTTGATGAGTTCATCATTCCACTACTGCAAGGAAATATCCTGAATTTCCAATTCTTATATAAATTTGGAGGAGTTCCTGGAAACTATTTACAACTTTTCTCTTTTCTAGAAAACATTGAGTAGAAAAATGCTAGGAGTTGTTTCTCTAATATTTTCTTTTAGGTTACTCTCACTTGCGACCAATTTAATCGTTGTTTTTCCTTCCATAGCTGTAGTTTTGTGAATCAGTAACTTCACCTGTAAAATAACCTTAACCTGTAGTAATATTTTCCCAGACAAATATGCAAGTATTATGTTTGAGGAGATTAAAGCCTGTTCTATAGAAAATGTAAATTTATTTATCTTATTGAAGCCATATACATAAACCAACCCTTGACAAAACTGTAAGCTTCCAGGCTGTACAGCTGAAGCTAAAAGAATCACCTGCTCAACTAACGTTAATTTCAAGGCGATGTACTCGTCGGCTAGGTACTTTTTATAGATATTGCTAATTCTTAAACAGGTTCTGGCTGTAAGAAAAATATTAGTTATTGTTATTGATTATCTAGGAACGAGAATGTGGAGAAGGGGAGCCAATTTTGAAGGCGACACAGCCAATTTTATTGAAACTGAGCAACTAGTAGAGAATGAGGGTTTTAAAGCTTCACTGTTGCAGGTATTTTACTTCTTGCAGAATATAATAACTGTTAACTTGAAACTTTGCTTTACACCAGTTGAATTTACTTCGGGTAGTAAAACCTCTAGTTTACGATACCATATGGTTGTCTTAAAATAGGATTATTTAGACATGCCAATTAAGATTTAAAATTTGGTTTCTCTTTTTGATAAACACAAATAATATTTTTTATCCATAAATTAAATATCTTTCTATACCGAAGTCTTCTCTCCATTTTGCAGATTCGAGGCTCAATTCCTTTACTCTGGGAGCAAATTGTTGATTTGAGCTATAAACCACAGCTTAAAATTGTCAATCAAGAGAAATTGGTATGTTTTAACTTTACAGTGCATTTCTTTAATTGAACGTGTTAGAATTTTCTCCCTCATAAATACCTCCTGCTTTTCTAACCTACAGTCAAAAGTTGTGGAACGCCATTTTTTTGATCTTTCACAACGATATGGAGAAACGATAGCGGTTGACTTAACAAATAAAGTACCATTTCTTATCCCTTTCCTCCGTTGCTAATAAATACATCTATATGCATCAAGATTGGGTGTTTAGAGAGGTAGTGAGGTTGTGTGAGGAAGTATGGGAGGCTAGTTTTTGCCTCCTTTTGTGCACCGGTTAATAGGTTTTTTGTAATTATGATATTGGTTTTAGTTTGATGGATTGGAGTTTCTTTCTGCAGTTAGTTTTTGGGCTCCCTCTTGGTTTTTGGTTGACTTCTTCTTTTTCTTCTTAAATTTATGCTAGTACTTATATTTCATTCACCTTTCTTCATGAAAACTCAGTTTGTTATAAAGAATTGTCTTATTAAGATCCAGGGAGTCAGATTCTCCTTATGCATATATCTCCTATTTGTTTCCGTTGAAAATTTTGGAGAACAAAATGATATTACTTAAATTTGTCAAAATATTTTTCTTTTTAATTTTGTCTGGTTATAAACTGTAATCTCTTGTAACCATGGCTGTTTAAGTCATAACATCTACATGTGTGAAAATGTGCATGTTTTAATGTTTCTTCTACAAGCCTCATGCTGTAATACACCTTTTTTTGTCTCCCAATGAGCTAGTATAACTTTCCTAAAATTTTTTCTATTTCAGCATGGTGAAGAAGGTCAATTGAGTGCTGCATTTGCTGCTGAAATGCAGAATCTGCCAAATGTGAGGTATAATAAAACATTTGGAATCTAGCCAACAAGAGTTGAGCCGTATGACCTGATAACCAAGGTTATATGTTTGAATCCCCCACACTTAATTTTGTTATTGAATTCAATAAACATATGGAATCTAGCCAGAGCTTTTCATTAAGTAGTGTACAAGTGAAGTGTTGCAGCTGGTCCAATCCACTTTGAGGATAGTAGACAGGCTTCTAGTACGCCGATGTTTGAGCCCTATTGCAATTCTTTATTAGCTCACAAGAATCAAGGCCCATGTAGCTTAGCTCAGAAAATCGAGTTCCTGGTAGTTAACTTGTTTAAATTTTGGATATTGTGTTGCCCCTTGTATTAGATTTAGTTGTCCGCAACAATCTGAGTCTCTGACTTTTGGATGTAGACCCTATATTTTTTTCTACCTTTCCAAGTCTCGTTCTCTCTTACCTCCATTCCATCCTGCATGACAACTGTTAAATATTTTTATATGGTTGTTTCATATAGAGCTCAAGCATTGGTTGCTTGTTCTACAATTTTTAAGGTTAGATTCTAGAGTTTGAAATCTATTGGTTAAAGTTGCCTCGTGTTATGGATTTCTTGGCTGGTACTGATTGAAATTATTGTCTATGTAAGGCGGCGTGAGTTGTGTGACCACACTCGTACCGTATTTTCTGGTTGTGCATGTTTTCCCTTGTTGAGAATCCCATGTTGGAAAAGTGAGGAGGGTTCACAACCTTTCTAAGAAAGGTGGACTACTCCTCTCATTTTTAATTGATTTTGAATTAAAACGGGTGTTCGGTCTAATAAAATGAAATTGAGATTCGGTTCAAGATTAGTGAATCTAAAGAGGCACAATTTTTAAGAGGCATGTTGAGGATCCCACATTGGAAATGTGAGGTGACCTCACGACCTTCATAAGAAAGGTGGACCACTTCTCTAGTTGCCAATTGATTTTGAGATAGAACTTCATATCATCTAATGTACCTCTATCTTTCACCACAATGACTAACTATCTTTATCCAGTCCCTTCCTACTCCTACAGCTAAATCATTGGTTTCTTGTTCCCACAATTTTGTTGGATTACATTCTCAAGTTTGAAATATATGGAAAAACTTGGCCTGATTTTTCTGCATTCAGTTTTCTTGTTAGTGGTGATTTGGAATTTTTGCCTTCTGAAGGATGTGACCACACATCATGATATCCGGATATGCTGGTGTTTAGTACTCCTGAGAATGTAGTAAAAATTTGCACCACATGGTGGTAACCATTTGTATGGTGCAGTCTCGGCACCTGGTTTTAGTTGCAGATGTTTTTTTAATCATTATTTGAGAAAATTAAAGGTGCTCCTTTATCTGTTGCAGATATGTCCCCTTTGATTTTCATCACGTCTGTGGTAGCTCAAAATTCGACAACCTGCAGCTTCTATACAATCAAATTTCTGAGGATTTTGAAAATCAAGGGTAATATGGTTGGAAATACCGAATACATTTTCTTGAATATTAAGAATACAAAAACCAGGTATGCTGGATATCCATAATTCAGTTTTTAACCATTACTGTTCCAGCTGAGCAGATACCTTCTCATAGATCCAGAAGGAAATATACTCCAGGAGCAAAAGGGAGTTATTCGATCTAATTGCATCGATTGTCTGGACAGAACAAATGTTACTCAGGTTTATGATAAGAGGATGTACTTCACTTCAACCATTTTATGACATGCACTAAAACTAGAATCGTGCTTTTTTGTCGATCGCTTATGTTATTTCTCTCTCTTTAACAGTGTTTTCTGGCTAAAAATTCTTTAACCAAGCAATTGCAGAGGATTGGACTACTTACATCCGATGAATGCTTTACAAAGTTCAATGAAGATTACACAAAATTTAGAACATGTAAGCCTCCTGTTTCATTAGAAGTCTGCATGGCCTCCAGTTTCATTAGAAGTCTGCATGGCTATTAATAAAACCTCCATGTCGCATCAACAAAAAGTCATGCATATCTATTAAACTATGTATTATCTTCCTAGTGTGGGCCGAGCAAGGTGACGAGATAAGTCTTGAGTATGCTGGTACTCATGCTTTGAAAGGAGACTTAGTGAGGTCAGGCGAACCTAATAATTTAATGTTGTAAAAGTACATAGTTTTAAATACTTCAAGTAAATGGAACTTTGGTATTGCAGATATGGAAGACTCACGTTTTCCGGAGTAATCAAAGATGGGATGAGTGCTGTAAGCAGGTATTATCTGAATAATTTCCAAGACGGAGTTCGGCAGGCAAGTCTCTCTAGATCTATAATATCAGTGGTTCAAGTGAATAGAGAGCTCCATTTCTGAAGAAGTATATTGCTTATCTTTGTCCAGGATGCAATAGATCTTATATGTGGTCGCTATAGTATCATCAAACATGGTCCTTCACCATTCCAGCTGAATGGATTTGAATCACTATCTGTGAGTATTTTCAACTTGATGAAATGCCCTGAACTATTTATGTTGCTCTACGGATACTCGGTACGAATCACTATCTGCGAGTATGAATCTCTATCTACGAGTATTTTAAACTTGTTAATTATGTTTTATACTTCCGGTGTTGGACTTTTATGTAATTGGGTTGGGTCAAAGGATGTATTAGAATTGTATGAGTTGTGTTCTAAACTTTCTTAAAACTCTTATCTCATTTACACATCTTCACGATCTCCTAAATAAAATAGTTTCTACACATGGAAGTAGCTAACCTAATATAATGTACCAGGTAAATCTGTGTTTTTGTCTTGTGTTTTTTAATTCTTGATTATCGTTTTACTATTCTCGCATTGCACGATTCTTTGTGTAAAGTGATAGCTAGGAAAAAAAACTCAATTCTTGATTGTGATCTATCCAAGACCACACTACTTTGATTTAACCATTATGGGTAATCAGAGTGGACAAAGGAGTCTTGGAAAAGTAAGATTAAATGGGTTCAATCCATGATTGTCCCGTATTAAAAATTATTTTTCTATGAATTTTCTTGATTATTCAAATAAAGTATGGTATAGAAAGCTGTTATATTAAATCAATGGAAGTTTGTGTAAACTGTTCTGAACACTCACGAAATTTTTTTGATTTTTCTGCAATCGGTGAATCGTTAAACTTTCGGGCCAAGTTCTCTATTCATCAGTTTATTTACTTGATTATGCAGTATCTGCCAGTAGCGTCAGCTCTAGTGGTTGGAGGTTTGACGATTACGTCACTCACGCTTCAGCAAGGTATGAAAATTAAACCATTTACTAAGGATTGTTTAAGATGATTAAAAATTGAAATGTGCCGTATGGTTCTCTTTCTTCTAGCTGGAAGGAACGCTCAGCAATTTATGTCATCTGTGCTTTGGGCTGGTGTTACTGCTGGGGTGATGGCAGTAGTTAAAGCAAATGGCAGGCAGTTCTGTTCTAGGCCTCGCCTGTGCAGCCTCCGTTAGTTAAAGGTTCGATTCCCTCAGCTCACATTCTGATTATCGCGTAGCCTTTGTAATTTATTTAGACACAAAAACACTGCTATGCATATAGTGTGTGCCCACTAATTCCAATATTTTTTGTGTGTTTTAGTTTAGCAAAATGATCAATTTGGTTCACCAGTTTCAAAAAAACTAAATTCTCTTAGATACCGTTTGATAACCATTTTGTTTTTTGTTTTTTAAATTTCAACCTACAACTACTATCTCTATCTTGTGTTTTTAAAAGCAAAACAAAATTTGAAAGTTAAAAAAAAAACTTACAAATATTTGTTTTTGTTTATGGAATTTGGTTAGGATTCACATACTTATAAAAAATAAAACATATATATAGAAAATTTGAATAAATAAAAACTTAAATTTCAAAAACCAAAAACTAAAAATTAAATGGTTATCAAACAGATTTTAGGGTTTTGTTTTCAAACTACGTTTTATGGTTTCAGATTTTGAATACCATTTCATAAACGAAACAACATACCAATGAAATTGTTTGTTGGCTTCTATAAAACAAAAATTGCTTCGAAGGAGCCACCAAAATGGTTAAGAGTTTGTTTGATGGGACGTTTGGGTTATTACAAACATGCTTATTTTAAAATGAGAGATTATAATTTTTTTTTTTTTTTTTGAGAACAGAGATTATAATAACTTGCTTTTGGGAGAATAACCTACGGGAGATTATTATAATAGAAATTTTTATTAGATGACGAATTATTAGATCAGAGCAGGAGATCTTGAGCTCGAGTTTCTGATTTATCTTTTTTCTCCTCAATCATAATTGAATTCTATTTGTACGACATTTCTCAAATTTCTAAATCCACAAGTGATGAAGAGTGTTAAATTTACCTCAATTTATTATCTTAAGTTTTTTGGTTGATTGACAATTTAACTAATTCAACAAAAAAGAATATTATAGATAAAATGAGAGATTTTAGATTAAGTCATCAATTATTATAATCGATAATCTAAACACGGATCGAGTTACTATAATCTAATGTAACTCACTCTTAATCAGGGCACAAATGCCCCTAAAAGTTTTTTAATTTTTTTTTTAATTTTTTTTTCTAGTTTTTTGGGTAAATCACCTTTATTTGATAAGTTTAATTGTGCTGATGATTAGATTTTAAAATAAACTTGGTTTTGTTTATTCCTTATACTCTCTCTCTCTTAAATCTTTCTTTTTTGCGCTAGAAATTCAAAAAAAAAAAAAAAAAAGGAAAAAAAGAAATCCCACATAAAATCTCTCCAAAAGCTAGTTTATGTTGCACTTTGATTTTTTATTTTATGAAACGAACAACTTTCATTAACCAAGCAAAAGAGAAAATACAACATAAGCCATCGAAAAGGGAATCTAGCTAGGAGGGGACAAACCCTCAACAAAGGAGCTAGTTTCATTCTACATCTCAGAACAAAACCATCTAACACTTTGGAAGAGCACAGAACAAGAAAATTCTAAATAGAAGACCAGCAATAAACGACATGATTTTGATGAAATCGGAATATACAGATTCCAAACGAGAAGACCCATGAAGAATTATCGTCAACGCACCATGGAATAACTTTTGATAGGCTGGAGGGGAGGGGAGGGGGAGGGGGAGGGAGGTAATCCATCAAAGAGAGGGACTACTGAGGTACCGTCAAAGCTAACTGGGAATAGAACTGCTCAAGGATGAAATAGAGTCTGACCCAAAACAGATCGCCTTACAATCGACAAGAAATCCCTTTATCCAATTAACTCTGTGAGAGGCCGTAACTATAAATAAAAACCTGCAAGCGATGCACACAAATAAAATCTTCGTGAATCTAAATGAGCCCATCATCTTCCCAAGTCCCTTAGCCCTCGCCTCTAGAGCTAGTAACAAGCTGCTCGAATATCGTGAATCTAAACCCAAAATGCAGCATAGTTGAATTCCAAATTTGACACTCTCTGACATCTACTAAGTAGGGATCAATCGAACACTCACGAACCTTGTTCATGAACTCTATCTCTTAAATACTTTACTATCAAGAGTACAAAAAAAGTATTGAAACCTAAGACTCTATTTCTACCTTTTGCTCCACGCACCAAATCTTTGGTATTAGTTTCTTGAACACGTCAATAAAGACTGGTTTCTCCGAAAGCACCTTCAAACCAAGACGTCTAGTTCGGTTACATAGTCTTCAATCTCATTGTCTTCGAGGTAAAAAATCTAAAACCTCATTTAAACAACTTTATCCGAAGGTGATTTTCTTAACATTTTTCTACAACCTCCAACAACTTTATTTAAAGTGATTTTCTTTCAACTTCTCACTGTAACAACATTATCCAAATGTGATCTTTTACTTCAAACAACTAATATTTTTCAACAATTACTCGTTCAAATAACTTTATCAAAACATGATTTTTTTTTATAACTTCTTGTTCAAATAGACTTATATTTACAAAAAGAAAATGAATTGGTCAACAATTTAAACGGTCGTATTGCACCTAAGTATCATACTATTAGACGTAAGTTTATTAAAACGTTGATTATAATTATCATTAATTAACCTGACGTTTTATGCAAACCATTGGGTCTTTTTTTTAAAAAAGTTGATGTTTTTGTAAACCATCGGTCTTTACTGATAGTAGTTGACGGTTTATTTTTTTGGCGGTACTAAATTTTTGCCTTTATAGGCGATTTTCTTATGAACCATGATTGTGATAATCCTTTTTTTCCTCTCTTCTAACTTCTTTACAACTTATGATTTAAACATATTCGATTTTTTATCTTACGTAAAGGGAGAGAATCAAAACTCTAACCATTAAGGTTGTCAATATAAAATTATTGATGGAGTAAAACTTAATTAGTTGAGGGATTGAAAAAATAATGAATAAAATAAAATGAAATAGTGTTGGGAGTTGGTGGGTGGGAGGAATGGCCAGTTTGCTCAGTTGATTTTGAGTTGTGTAACCCTTATAGGCAGTTAGCATAACAGCTTAATTATACACTGATATCGGACTGCCAATATTTCATTCTTCTATATTCAATGAATCGGTTGCATCTTTTTGTGTGCTAAATTTTGTAGCAGAATCTATGCCGACAAATGTAGCCAATATAATCATTTTCTTTAGGTGTGTTTAGATAGTGCCAATTTGGATGAGATGAAAAACGTTGGTGTTTGGGACGGTGGGTTGAGATGAGAAGGTTGAGTAAGTTGATGTTTAGGGTGGTGAGTTGAGATGAGATAAAAGTTAATTGATGAGATGTGATGACATGAAATTGTATATTTTTTTTTAAAATAAAATAAGTAATATAATATTTTTAATTGAATATTTCATAAATAACATTTTCAAGTTTTAAAAAAATAATAACATTTTCACAGTTTCATTTTTTATTTTATTAAATATTTTTTTTTATTTACAAAATACCATATTAAATTTTTTTTTTCAAATTCATTAACTATAATTTAAAAATGAATATGAAAATAGAAGAAACTATTTTTTTTTAATTTTCAAATAAAGTAAAATAATTGATGAAATTTACCATAGAAAAAATCAAATGCATATTTATAATAATACATATATAAATAATTACAAATATTATTTAAATAACAAGATATATTGAAAAAAATACATGGTAAATATTGAAAATAAAATAAATACACATAAATAAAATGTGCACAATTTATAAATAAATAAGTTAAATAGATCCGTTGGTAAATAATATTTCATTTATTTTAAGAGTCGTCGGACACATTCCGGGTTACTCGCACGAGGGCTCCACCCGTCGGGTTGGGCTGAGTTGAGGGTGAGGTATTATCCATCATCCCAAACACTGGATTGTGAACCATTCCTAACCCAATTTCCGCCAAAAACGACCTCTTACTTGATGGGAGAGCAAAAGAAAAAATAAAAATAAAAATCATGTATTATCTCTCACAATTTAATGTTGCAGCACAATTCCCGATTGCCCTACACTTTAGATCATTTACTTGGCTTGAAGTTTTAGCTGCAAATAATTGGTGTAAAAATTCATTATTATTCAAATATTCCACATTCAACCACTGTGGTTGAACTAAAAAAGTTATTTTACTATTCAATTTTTTATAATCGAATATAGTCAAATCAAAATTGTCTCTCATCTCAAAATAAATAAATAAATAAGACCGTCTCTTCAAATTAATTGAAGTATCTAATTTAATTGTGACATTCATTATATGAAAAGAAATCCAGAAGAAACTAGTATACAAAATTAGCTAAATTTATTTCTTCATTACATAATATAAAATACCTCCAAAGTTGTATTGAATTTGCAAATATATCTCAACTTTAAAGGTTTCAAATATATTCATTAACTTTGGAAAAAGTTAAAAAAATACTTTGTAATTAAATTTGGATAGAGATGTTTTTCATTTTAAAAAATACCCCTTCAACTAAAAACAAATTTAAAAGTGCCATTTAACTATTAAAGTTGTAAGAATATTTTTTAGATTTTAGTAGGTTAAATTCTAATTTTTAAAATAGAGTAAACTATTTTCTATTCAAACTAATTAAAATTTAATTGTAAATTATATATATATATATATATTTTAATACATCATACAGTCAATTGAGGATAACTGGAAAGTGGGACTAAATTAACCGACTTTGACCTGTGTATTGTCACAGACAGCCACCTAAGCGTTGGTGTTTATGAACTGTGCGCACACGTGGCCGCTCCATTATTTTCCAATTGTTTTAGTACACACGTGTCTTCCCTTCAAAAATATTATTCATCAGGAGATATGGTGACAACTCCGTGAAATACTTCACCTCTTCAAACAACAGTCATCAAACGGAAACCCAGCAAGCTAAGATTCCTCCCAGAATTCCAATTTCCTTCTTCAATTGCTATAAATTTCACAATCTTTAAAACCAAAAAAAAAAAACCCAGAAGCTCTGTTTCTCTCTGTTGAATCGTTCTTGTCTTTTGTAATCCCTCGCTAAATGGCTGCAGACCATTACAATGCTGACTCATTCACAACGTTTTTCAAAGGTTGGCTCCGCCGCCAGCAGCAATATCTCGACGAGCTTCTCTCCGCCGCGGATGGTGGCGATCTGGGCGGTTTGATTGCTCGGATCCTCTGTCACTACGAGGAATATTACGAGAAGAAATCCCAAATTGCCCAAACGGATATTTTTCTCGTTTTTTCCCCCAATTGGTTAACCACCTACGAGCGGAGCCTTCTCTGGATCGGCGGATTTCGGCCGGGTCTGATTTTCCGGCTGGTCAACGACTCTATACACGACATGTCGGACGACCAGGCGTTGAGAATTAGGCGGCTGAAGGACGACGTGAAGGTTGAAGAGTGGATGCTGAATGATGAACTGGCGAAGTTACAAGAGAGAGTGGCGGCGCCGCCGTGGTTGGAGTTTTTCCGGCGGCGGGGGAACAACGGCGTTACCGGCGAGATGAAAACGGCGTTTAGGTCGGTGATGGCGAGTGCGGATTTTTTGAGAAGAGAAACGGCGTTGAAAGTGGTGGAGATTCTCAGTCCGTCTCAAACTGTTAGATTTTGGGGCGCCGTTGCTGAGCTTCAGCTTAGAATTAGAGCCTGCGGGCTGCAGAGAGATGGTGAGAAGCCAGGCCCAACTTGAATTATGCGTCGTTCATAACTATTTTCTTTTTTACTTTTTTTTTTCCTTTAAAAAAATAAATAGTTTTTTTTTTTTTTTTTTTGAGATAAAAAAAAAAGTTTTTATAAAGTAATGGCGTTTTCTGGCCAATAAAGAGGCAAAATCCAAGTGAAATTTCGAAGGAAAAAGTGAAAGAAATGTTTAAATAAATGTTCAGAGCTTAATTTTCATAATCCTGAAGAATAATGTTGAATTTAGCCACAGAGATATGCATCTTTACCTACTGTATTATTAATTTCATGTGAACTTTCAATTTCGACTACATTTTATTTTATTATCATTAAAAAAAACATTATACTGTATTATTATTATTATTATTATTTTCCTAATTTTTAATTTGAAATAAAATGTGGTTTAAGTTTAATACATGAATATGAAAATGCAATATGAAATTTAAGAGACTATAGTTTTAAGAACTATATATATAATTAAAAAAAAAAAAAACAATTATTTGTGTAAGAGAAAGAAGCCTATGATGTGTCTCCAATAAGCTAGTGTGGCACAACTACTTTCAAAATAAGAAATATTAATAGTAAGCGGAGCCTTTTATTTTTATTTTATTTTCTCTGCCTTTGAATATTTCTTCTGTGAAGATAATTAAAATGAGATTTTTTTAAGATTAAATTCGTTTGGATTTTGATGCGTTTGTTTAGAAAGAAACTCCTCAGCTGGTTTGTTTGGCTATTTCGATATTCTTGCTCTACCCTTGCATCGTTGAACTTACCCTACCATCTATGGCGCGTGGATACCACATAATTTTACTCTTCGCATTCTTGCTTGTTGCAGCAAATGAAGAAAAAAAATTCATGAGGATCGGTTTCTACAGAAATTATTTCACATTTTAACTCTTCTTCCACTATTTTTCTTATTTTCAAAATTTTATTTTACAAACTTCC
>JBBMEG010000018.1:15539953-15552265 GCA_037832605.1 Cyclanthera cordifolia | reverse complement strand
TCTACAGAAATTATTTCACATTTTAACTCTTCTTCCACTATTTTTCTTATTTTCAAAATTTTATTTTACAAACTTCCCCATTCATAAACTTTTTCAATATTAAGAGAAATGTTTAATAATTTACAATTAAATAGTTTAGAAAATTTTAACATTATTTTATTTTATTTTGAATTTTTTTAAATATCTATTTTATTTAAATAATATTAAAATTTTTTAATTTACTTCAATTTTGTAATATTGTTAATTTTTTTGGGAACTTTGTAGCAAAAAATTATATATTTATTGCACAGTCTAATCTTATTGATATTGTTTCTTTATTTTTATGCTTTATTATTGAATTTGAAGTTAGGATAATATTTATCCTAAAATGAACAGTTTATTGTTAGGATATTTTAAATAATTTTGAAAAGCAATTTAAATTCTTTTTAAAAATAGTCTAAACATTATCAAAAAAGTCTCCGCACTATTTTCTTCCGTATTTTTAGTTGCACAATTTGCATGTTTATCTTAAATGTGTATTTTGGCTTCCTTATCTCAAGAAACTTCAGTCTTTCGTCTTTATCCGTTCAAGAATATATGACGATTTGTCTCCTTCATGTAGAAGAATATTCATTAGGAAATTTAGGTATTTTTTAGGGCTTTTGCTATTTTTCACTGATCGAACTCATTTAACTGTGTATTTGATACTATTTCGTTCTTTATTCGAATTTCAAATAGATTTTTGTCAAGTTTTGGAACGAAAAATCGAATATGGTGAGTGTGTTTTGGAAACCGTAAAAAGATTTTGATTGGTTAATCGGCTTGAGGTGCGATTTTGTATATTGTTTATGTATTGTCATTGTATTTTGATTATATGTATATATTATTGTTCGTGATTGTGATTGCATAATTTGTTGTTTTTGTTAATAATTTTTGAATTCGTATCAAATACTTCAGGTTTTTATAGATGTATGTCTATTTGTTGAAGAATAAGTGTTATTGTATGTACACACCTAATAATTTGGTATTTACATTATATTGCGCATATTAGTCATGGTAAATTTATAATATGACTCATGAAAATGTGATGTTATTATTTTAGATCGAAGTAATTCATCGAATTACTCCTAAAGTAAAGGTTCACATCAAAATAGTGCTAGTTGATTAGAGTTACTGCGAAAAAAAAAAAAAGTCAAATAGATTGCTTCTTCAGAGATTTCTGGTGATCTCGAACAGATTGTAACTTTAGAAGATGGGCACTCGCCAAGATGCCAGCATGTGATTGGTGCATGATCTCCATCACTTCATTACCTGATACACACCTCAACAGAATTCCTGATAAGCCTCTTTTGAATAGCTTACCATCATTAACGATATACCTTTAGGTTAGCTATCTTCTTTAGTTTATTCGCTTCGTATCTATCATCTGGTAAGGTGGCGGGGCTTTGGCTGTATCCTCTACTCAGCTGGGAGAGGCATGTTCCTCTTATCAAGAACAAAAAAATGGGGACCGAAGAGAATCGTCTTAGAAAGAGAGGGAAAGGTCCATACTTAGTAGCGATTGTAGGTTCAGGAAGGGTCATTAGCTCGTGGGCTAGGCCAGCTACGGGTTCGAGCTCCAAAGAACATATACATGTCTGACTTACGTACGTCTCGTTGACTAGATCTTAATAATGAAAGACAGAACATCTATTAGAAGGCAGGCAATCCCAAGAAATTCCTACGACTGTAGTATTAAGAACATAGTATTAATTATTACCCATATTTTGTTATTAATTATTTATGGAATTTTTTTTTTTGATTATTAAAACAAAAAAATTTTAAAAATCAAATTAAAATATAAAATAAAAATCAAGACAAAACAAATAAAATAAAAAACAAATCAAATTTTAATTGAAATCAAAATTGAAAACCAAACAAAAACCAAACCAAATCACATAAAAACCAAACCAAATCACATAAAAACCAAACCAATGATTTTGTTTTTATTGAATATTGATTTGGAGCCAATTATTAAAAAAACCAAAAATTATAGTTCAATTGTCGACTTGACCCCAAATGAATAAAAACCAAACCAAATTCATCCGTGTCATAAAATAAAAAAAAAACCTTAAATATGACCTAACATAAAAAATTATTATAAATAAAAGTTTTATCAATTTTAAGTTATAATAGGCATGTTTTAAGAATTATAAAAAATTACGTTTCATAATATGTTGAAAAAAATAGACTTAACTAAATATTAAAATATAATCAAACCATATAACAAAACTTTGTTAAAATATTATTTTAAATTCTAGATACATGTTTACTATTTGCCTGAATTTATATATATATATATATATATATATATATATATATTTATAATTTGTATTTTCTTATGTTAAAATAGTTACGACTATTGAATGTAATCAAATTAATATTATTTTTAAATTTACCATAATGAATAAATTTAAACATTGAGTTAGATCCGACCCAAACGAGTGAGTCATAACGGATATTAGATACTCATCTTGTGACAAATATTCCACGTTAATGAAGATGTTCTTCAACACAAAAGATAAGGTGGAATTCTACATAGCGAATTAATTTTGAGATAGATGACCACACTTTTGAATAATTTTATCTAATAACTAAATAAAATATTAAGTTTTTTTTTTTAAATCACCAACCAAATGGAGAATCAAACACGTATTCATGAATAGCAAAGTTCATAATATTATAATATATATTTATATATATATGATAAAAAACAATATACATTAAATTAATATTTTACCTAATAACTTAATAAATTGATTAATCAAACTACATTTAATTATGCATATAATGAGCACAAAAAATAGAAGTGATTTTTTGAAATGATGAGTTATTTTAAGTAATTAGAAATAAATAATTATTTTGAAAAGTTATGATAACTCCCTTGAATGTATTTTGAAGAAAAAGTTAGATAAATACTCATTTTTTTCACTGACTAATGCCCGCTGACCTATGGTTGATTTGGTAAAAAATATACATTCACACATTCACTTAAGATATGTTTGGTTTGTTTTTTTTTTGTAGAAAAAAAGTGGATAACCACTACTGCTCAAGAACCTTTTGTTTGTATGTGAAAGTAAACAACTAATTTTAACCATTCATCAAACCACAAATCAAACTTTACATCAAACTTATCATCCAACTACTATTAACCCTATATACCAAACAAGTAGTAATTGTTTCAACCGCTTTAACACCAATTATAGCAATTAATTAATCCAACTACCATTCCTCTCCTCTTTTCTTCTTAAAACAAACACACTCATTTGATACGCGTGCATTAAAAGCCCGATGTTAGGACCAAACTTTAGTCGCCTAAATGTGCACTTCCAAATTTACAATAGCTAAGGTGGAAAGAAAAATACAGGTCAATTACCACTAATTTACGCATAACTTGACAACACTTAATCCTCTTCCTAAAAAATGAGGATAGATATAACGTTTAAGAAACTAAAAAATATTTGTTCAATCACTAACGCTGAACAGTAACTAAACTATCACAACTATAACAAAACAGTAAGCAACCTAAGAATAATAACCAGTAATGTTTTAACAATAACAGTGTTATTTAACTTATTTTTGTAATCCAGAGTTATTTGTTCATATTTTTAAACAAGCATTTCCATAGTTGTAAGCAAATTTTTATCAATTCAAATACTTCAGTCACACATTATGATGAAGTAGACCTATTTTATTCCCAGATAATATTAAAGGTTGGCTTACCATCCAGTGAGTGCATCGGCAAAGCTTGTGTGCGAAGTGTTTTGATAAGGCAGCAAGAAGATTATAGGCGGCTTCTTTTGGCAAGGGCAGCAGGCTTGAAACTGGCAACACCAGTAATTTCTCTGCCAGTTACTAAAGCGTTGATGTCGTAGGTTCCTTCATACGTATATATTGGTTCCAAATCACAGAATGCCTGAGAAATTGCAGGAAAATTTAAATCGTGATTTACCAATTTAGTTACTAGCTGACGAATTAAAGACAAATAAACCAATAAAGTATATTCAATCAGTGACAGATTTAGTTAGGAAAGACCCTTTTTTTTTCGATGGGAGGAAAACATCTTCTCTAAAAGCACTAAAAAATAGTGATTTTTTTTTGAAACTGAGAAATCGAAACTTTGTTCTACTATATCCGAGGTCAGATTCAAACACTGAAAAATATCGAAGGAATAGAGACACGGGAAGTATCTACAAATTAATGTCATACATCGGTCACCTCCAAAGTCCAAGCATTCAACTTAAAAATAGTGGTTTTAATGATAATGTTTGTTTATAAGTGTTTTTCAAGTGTTCGAATGTTAAAATTGACACATAATATTCGGAATTTTATACCATCAATGTAGATATATACGATTGAAAACATGTTTAAGAATAACTTCAAACAAGATAGAAGTAATTATAACCATTTCAAAATTACTGCCAAACATGCCCGAAGTATTTATCCTAAAAGATGTCGGATTCCATGAAAATTTTAAATGACCATGACAGAAAAACACACTAAATACTCTTAATACTCTTTTCAAAGTCATTCCACCACACTTGCAATCAAAATCTTAAAAAAAAAGAAAAGAAAATCCTATTAGTATCGGACAATTCAAAACGTGAGTTTTTGCAAACCTTTGCAACTAGGAAGTCTGCTAAAATCCCATTGCCTCCAAGCAACTCACGTCCTAGAGCAACTGTTTCCCTAGCCCTCAGGGTGATCCATGCCTGGTACCAATATAAAAAAACAATATCAATGAAATAAGTGGTAATTAATTACTATTAGGATTAAACAAGTCATTTTGAATTAATCCTAAGCTCTAACCTTCCCCAAGCTAGCTTGACCTGGAGTCATCGTGCCCTGTTCATATAATTTGCAAAGTCGCAAACCAATAAGAAACATTGCTTGAACATTTCCCAGCATAAGGACAAGTTTCTGTTGGTTAACTTGAAAAGCTGCTAATGGTACTCCAAATTGTTCCCTCTCCTTCAAATATCTGGACCACTCAGGGGGCAGTTTGTTAGTAGATTTTCAAATCGGTATTTACTAAATACTCCTAAAAAAAACCCTACGTCAAAACAAGCTTTTAACTGCAATCATTACTTTTAAATATTCAAAATAAATCTTGATTCTAAATACTAATTTAAATACTCTTAAAAACAACGTTCAAACAAACTTTTGAATGCAATCATTACTTTTAAATACTCAAAATAAATCTTCATTTTAAATATTAATTCTAAATACTATTAAAAACTACTCCAAACAAGCTTTTGACCGCAATAATTAACAATCATTACTTCTAATACTCAAAATAAATCTCATCTAAATACTAATACTAAATACTCTTAAAAGCTACATTCAAACAAACTTTTGACTGGAATCATTACTTTTAAAAACTCAAAATAAAATCTCAATCCAAACATTCCCACAATAGAATATAGAATGCCCAGATTTTGCAATAATTTGAATTGAATTGAATTATTATTTAATTTTTCGCCCCTCAGACAACCATCCAATCCTAAAATATTAAATCCTACACGGACATCAACTTATTTCTTCTGAGTCCATTTTTATTTGTCTTTATTGACCTCTGGGCTAAATCCTAGCATAATGTTTGTTACAAGTACCTGTGACACATGTCATAAACGCCCATTGTTATGCCAATGGGTTGCCAGGCAACCATTACACGTGAAACTGCTAGAACCTGGCCCATAAAACAGTAATTAAAATAGTAGAACTAGCAAAAATGTCTGATAAAAAGAGAGAAAAAAAAAAAATCAAGAAGAGAATATTTTTCTTTACAAGCCAATGAAATGATTTTAAGATTTTCCATCATATCAGTGATCTTCAACATGTATTGTGAGAGTATTTAGCATATCAATCGTTCTTACTTTTGGTCGTATTTCAAATTATACACCAGCGTCCCAAATCCTCAGTGTCAGATTCATTTAGTATAGGAAAATGTTTAAGCATGATAATTTTTATAAAACAAAAAAATGGTAGGAAACTCAGTAAATTCTCAAAGTGTACACAGAACCTTCATTTAATTTTCTCGAACTAAATTAGAAAAGATAATATACAAATTTTCAAAGCCACTGACAATGAAACGCCCCATTTTATCAAGAGAAATAAAAGACAATCGATAAACTTTCCCTTGCGTGTAATGACTTATTCTCTGACACGTGCATGTTGAAATGTGCTACAGGCAAGAAAAAGATGAACATAGAAAGAAAAAAATGCTTACCTTGTTTGTATCCTTGAAAGAATTTACACCAGGTAATCTATCATCGTCAGGCACGAATACTTTATTCATCACAATGTCTCCATTTTGAACCATCCGCAAACCAATTTTATTTTCTATTTTCGTAACCATCAAACCAGGGGCATTTTTCTTGATTATAAATCTGGAGGAAAAAAAGAACACCAAGAATGCATGAAGACAAATTATCTGGGTAAAAACGATTGCAACTGCAAGTGCAAAAATGACAGCATAAGCAGTTGGTTTCTTAGTTTTTTTCTGAACAGTTCACATGTATCAACTCAAGAAGTTAAAATCTTTCAAAGAATATGAACCAGAAATAACACTCTTAAACTATAGTTTGGAGAGAAAATTTTTATTTTTTAGTTGTTCCTAAATGATAATTTTCAGGAGTCTGCATGTGACGTAACAGAGGGAGGGATGGGTGAGGGATGATCTGCAGACATCTTAACTACTAATGTGCACTAGAATGATGAAAACAAACAGAGGTTGGTATGAGTGTAGATATGAGTGTAGGATGAATCGGGAGGGGGAAGGAGCAACTTGAAAGTATTGCGGACATGACAGAATTTGAACTTTTTAAGAGTACCGAAGAGAAGATCACTCTGTCCGCCTTTTTCAGAAAGTTAACTCCAAAAGATAAACATTCTGCTAAAAGAGCAATAGTTGAGCGGACTATGAGGTCACTGGTTCGAATCCCTCTACCCAAATTGTTGTAATCTCAAAAAAAAAAAAAAAAAATCTTATTTCTTAAGACTGACAGCTGACTAAAGGGGGAAACATATAATGCAAAAACATAATTATGAGTTACAATCAAGTTGAAACATGAGGCGTTTTCTGTATGTCATACATTTTTTATGCAAATACTTGACGATCATTGCATTAAACGATAAATTGAAACATTTATACCAACTCGCACTTACCCATTTATTTCATTCGTAATTGTATTCCTGGCAAAAATAACCAATAAATCAGCAAAAGTACTGTTTCCTATCCAGCGTTTTCTGCCCTCTATTAACCAGCCTCCTTCAACCTGGATGTCTCAATGTCATAAAACATACAAAAAGTTTAGAGTGGTAAACTATATGCAATTATTAGATGGAGGGCCATTTCTGAAGTCTCAAATGACAGACAAGAATAAACCTTTGTTGCTGTTGTTCTTAAACCACTAGCATCACTTCCATTTTCAGGCTCAGTCAAAGCCTATAAACGTGAAAAAGAATTGTTCAATTCACAGAATATTAAGCATGAGCCACGAAATTGATATCAAGTTCAAGAACAATCTCGTTACCCAACAAGCAACAGTGTCTAACTTTGCCAAGGAAGGTAAATATTTGTGCTTTTGCTCCTCTGATCCACATAGAGCTATTATTAAGGATAAAAAAAAATTATATAAAATCTTGAAAACTTGAGCAGTTGATGTCTATGAAGAAAAACAAGGGCAATAACGTACCATTCTAAAAGCAATAACGTAAAATTCTAAAAGTACGGTAACTGAGAGCTAACTCCAGATACTTACAAATAGTGAGCATCGCCAGGGAAGAATGCACAAGAATGAAAGTGGAACAACTTGCATCAACTCTAGCCACTTCAGCAGTACCAATAGCACTTGCAGTAATAGAGAGACCGGGACATCCATAACCCTGATAGGCTAAAATCTCAGATCCACTAAAACAATTTAACATAAACTCGAGAGTTAAAACAGAAACAAAAGGCAAATACCTTGATCGTACCACCAGCAATGCACAAATTACCAAGCTTAGGGACAATGTGAAATGGAAACTCTGCCTTCTCCCAATACTGACAAGGTAAAACTTCCAGATCAACAAACTTTAGAGTTGTAGTTTAAACAAGCACAAGCTAAATACTATGTAAAAAAATGAAACTTGAAGGTGAATTAATTAACAGCCAATTAAAGTCCACCTTTTAGTAAACAAACATGTTTCATTTTCTTCAAAGAGATAAGTGGGAGAAAAATAGCACCTTTGTCATAATTGGAGCAATTTCTTTTTCCATGCACTGTCTCACTTTTTTCCTGAGACCTTTCTCCTCAGGAGTCAATAGTTCATTGAATTGATAGTAGTCCGATACTGTAATCATCCAACAAAACCATAATTCAAGAATGCTGAAAACAAACATACAACTGACCCTACTACCCTTGGCTACTAGATTTTGAAGGTTAAGTGACTGGATCAGTTGAAACATGCTTCTCAACACACAAGTTTAAACCGATAGGTTGGAGTAAATTTAATTACTATCCTTCAATACCCTTGATAGGCTTGAATTTATGAAAAATACCAAATAAATAAAAATCAATATTAATTAGAGAGGAAATAGTTTATGATCTCCTAGTCTAATAATATGTTGAAATATGCTAAATCACCAATTCAATAGCTTAAGTTGATAAATTATATCAACCAGAGCAACAAAATCTTATTAATAAACTTTCTGAAAAAGAGAAAAAATCTTAGTGCACAAAATAAGAAAAATATAAGAGCGGTTGCGAATGTTCCTCAAAACTATTTATAATCTAAAGTTCCCCAATAAATGTGCACTCCATGATATAGCGAAACAGATAAAGTTATACCAAGTGAAAATTCATGAATGCCTATCAGAATTAGAGATGGTGGTAATAATAAAACAAGAAATGGTGGAGTTTAGGTGTTTCCAACCTGAAGGAGGAAAAACAGATGCAGAAGTTGCTTGAGGGAAAGCAACAGAAACATCTAGAGCCGGTAAACCAAAGTAAGAACTTCTTGAATTCTTGTCGTCCTTATCATCTGCAATAATTCGTCAATTTTACAAAAGAATATTAAAAATTAGAACTAACAAAATTAGAATATTGAAAATATCAGAACTAACAGTCATTAAAGTGCACAATCAAAGGAACTTGACAGTAAGATTCTAGGCAGAGAAAAAAGCGAATAACAACGCAGCTAAGAATCTCAACTTGACATAGTGTTCATAAAAAAATATTTGTAGAGTCTGACGAAAATAAAATTTATACTTAACATTCTAATTTGGGGAATATGCACATTTACATACATATTACCATCAAACTCCGAGGTTCTTGACAAATCAGGAATCAATCAAATAATGGATCCTCATTCTCAAATCAAAGTCCGCGATAATACAACGGAGGAAACAAAACTAGATATAGCATGGATCAAGCATTATATCAAATGTAAACAAAATTTCTTATGACAGATCATAAATTCTCCGAACAGACTCGTACAAGAACAGATGTAGAGTTGATGAATCCACCGTACCTTGGCGATTCATATTCGCATCAATCGTCATGATCCGAAGAAGAAGCTACAAAGCTGGAGCAAACTTGAGAATTGAAATCAGAAGTAAGTTTTACAATCGGAGCACAATATTAGAGAGAAATGGAGGGAATTGAGAGCTTTCAGTTCCGTGAGAGAGCGGCGGTTCGGACACGAGCTTAGACGGATAAGAATAGAGCTATTCGGTATTCAATTTTAAGTTGTCTATAAAAAAGTGTTTTAATGCCAAAATGATTAAAGCATATTGTTGATATTTTTGTCAAACATTATCGTTGACTTTGAAAAGTTTTGAAAATATTTTAAAATTTTACTAATTATTTCAATAAAAATTTGGTGCTGTTAAGGTTTTTTTTTTTTTTTTTTTTTTTAATTACAACAATTCAGGACGAAGATTCGAACTATGATTTGAACTATACATTGATGTCGCTCGCTCTTTTAACATCTTTGTATCTTTAACTTATGAACTACTTTTATGTATCAATGTTAGTTAATTAATTAATTAAATACTTTGTCTCATGTTGAAATTATTTTTTTTAATATATTTCTCTTCTGATTGTTCTTTATCATTTATTTTATATATTTATCGTTTTACCTTTGTCTTTTTGATACATAGGGGAGTACATCAGGTTGAGTTGAAGAGATTTTTTGACCAATCCAAAATTTCGAGTTAGTGAATCCATTAACCCGTCCAAATCTATGTGTATGAATATTAAATTTGGCTGTGTTACTTCGAGCTTTCACGTTATCTAAAGACTTATAATAAAAAGTCATTGAATGTTAGTTTGAACTAAATATATTTTCAACTAGTTAATTGTAACGTGATTTAAATTTTCATGTTTAATGTTATATATTAGTAATTGATAAATTTTTTTTTAGAAGTTTAAATAAAACAAGGTTACAAATAAATTATAAATTCTAGTTTTAATTTTTGATGCAATAATTTTTTTTAGTTAGTTGACTAATTGAAGTTAGCCCTAGGCCAAACATAGTTACAACTCCTAATGAACTATTTGTTGATGCCGAAAAATGATCAACAGATATCTACAGTAAGATTTGTATTATTAAGGACGAAAGCTTGCCAAAAAGAACACTTTTAGGACTCACCGATGTGCTGTGAGCCACAAGGCCTCCGATGCCTAAGTCAGTAGAAGCTTTAGAAAAATAGTTTAGAGGACTTTAGAACTAAGAATGACACAAGAATACTCAGCGTAGCTTAGCTTAAAATTCGCCTCCTTCAAAATGGAGAATGGTTTGATTTCTTATAGCAGTCGGTTTCATAATTGTTGCAGCTCACTTATGGCGGCTTAATGGAAGACCGTTGGAAACGTCCGTCATTAAGCCGGGTATGAATAACGACGTAACTCCTGACCGTTACCCTTTGGAGATCACACGACTTTGACTCAGAAGTTACTTGGACTCGGTCAACATTTGCAGGTCCTCACTTCCACGACTGACCCCTTAGAGGTGCAGCCCTCTCGTTGTAACGCAAGGACGCTACGGGTGTGCAGCGTCTTCAGGTACTTGGACTTGGTCGACTTATCCACAGGAAAGTCTAACCTCCATAACCAACCCACTCGGGTTGGCCTACTTGACTGACCTCCTCAGAGGTCGACTTTAACTCGATCAACCCTTACGGGTCCTCACCTCTACGACCAACCCACTCGGGTTGACCTACTCGTTGTAACTGGGGACACCACGGGGTGCAATGTCTCCATTCGTTACTTGAACTCGGTCGACTCCTTGGAGAGTCCTAACCTCCACGACCAACCCACTTGGGTTGGCTTACTCGTTGTAACCCTAGGACGCCACGGGGTGCAGAGTCCCTAGACGTTACTTGGACTCGGCGACTCGTCCACCGGAGAGTCCTAACCTCACGACCAACCCACTCGGGTTGGCCTACTCATTGTAACTGGGGACGCCACGAGGTGTAATGTCTTCATTCGTTACTTGAAATCGGTCGACTCTAGCCGACCCCCGAGGGGTCAACATGGACTTGGCAGACCCCTTAGGGGTCAAGGCCTCCATTTGGCCGACCCCCGAGTGGTCGGCGTTGGCTTGGTTGACCCCTGGGGGGTCGACATGGACTTGACCGACCCCCAGGGGTCAGCGTTGGCTTGGTTGATCCCTGGATGGAGCCCAGTCTTCTCCGAGTATTCCGAGATATTTTGGCCCATAACATTACCCCCACTCTTCATTTTAGAGCTTCCAGAATCGTCAGATTTTGAAGAGTAGTTAGCCAATTGCTTTTTCCAATACTTTGGGATGTTAAATAGTCATCTGTTTATGCTTTATGGAAGGATTATTTTTGAAATTTACTTAGGCTATATTCTTTTTGAGAATATCTTTTCCTAAATAATGTCAAAAAATAATACTTTTTAAGGTTATGGAAAATATTCATTCTAAGAACAATAATATTAACAAGGTCATATTCTTATTTTTAAGAATATCTTTTCCAACATAATATTCATATTCAAAGAAAAAAATCATCTTCTCTTTTGAGAAAAATAGTATCATTAGAGATTTTTCCTAACTTATCTTTTTCATAAAAACACCCCTCCAAAACTTCACCCTCCTTTTTACCTTTTTTGCGAAAATTGCCTCTTAATGGGCTAAAATTTTTGATTTTTCTAAAGTGCGGGAGAAGACTCGCTTTGCGTTTTGGATTTTTGGAAAGCTGTAACGACCTGACCCCAACTATGAGTCAATTTCTAGGTCCGTTACCCTAATGCATGAATTTCAACACTTTGATGACGTGGGCATGTT
>JBBMEG010000018.1:15461965-15495671 GCA_037832605.1 Cyclanthera cordifolia | reverse complement strand
TTTCAAAAACTTTTTCACGACGTCCGTGATAGAGGTTGCACCTGTTGTGCCACCCGCTCTGCCATTTTGGTTCGGCTAACTTGCTCGCCGGGTTAGAGCAAGTGCCGCACAGTCGCCATTCCGCTGCCTCTGAAGTGCGACTGTGGCGACTGTGACACCGGGTTAGGGTGGGTTAGGACAGATTGCATTAACCCACCCTAAGCCAACGCATAGTCCAATACACCTTTTGTTTTTGTTTTTTTTTTTTTTTCATTTCTCTTTTCCAATCATCTATATATTAATTATCTTCATATTTTTTATATAAAAAAACAATCTCCATCAGCTTTTATTTCTTTCCAACCTTACACTCAAAACACATACTTACTAACACTGCTCTTCCCTTCCCGACGTAGCCAAACGCGACTTTAAAGAGTAAATTGAGTAACCTAGTATATATATAGACATATTTAATGTTTACAAATGGATGGATATTTGTAATAACTAAAACTATATTAGCTATTCTTAAAAAAGAGCTCATTAACAAAATTTATTCTATGTATTTATTTTATCAAGACAGATTTTGATTAAAGAAAGAGAACAATAAATATATAATGTTTTCTGAGAATGATATCAAATTATTTTAACGGAAGCAAAATGAATCAAATCCACAAAAACGAGGAAGAAAGTAGCAAAGCTAGATAATAAATTAGCAGTTATCATTGTGTCTGTATTCGATAAAACAAATAAAAAATAATAGTTAAATTAAAAAAATTGAAAAAAAAAAACAAACTAACGCCCCGTCTCACATCACCGTGTTCCCACAGAACGGCTCCCGTTCCGACCGTTCAACCTTCTTCACGTAGCCGACAAAATTCCCTGACCCCAAAAGAAGACGATAATTAAATTAATTAACCATTTAATTATCATATAATTTACCTTAAATACGATATTAAATTCTATTAAAAGACGGTTTCTCCGAACCGTTACTACTCCGTACTGCTCTCACTCTCTCTACTTCAACAGTGACTCTCTTTTTCTTCTACGGTTCCATTTCCCTGACATTCCTCTTTGATTTCGCTTCACGCTCTCTTTGTCTTAGGGTTAGGGTTTCGGCATCATGGTTTGAAAGCTCTGGAGACTGGTTTGACCGGGGGTTTTGGGAGATCGAAGCGAGATTGAGGTTTTTCGACTGTGATGGGGAATTGTTGCAGATCTCCGGCGGCTGTGGCGAGGGAGGATGTGAAATCGAGCTTTTCGGGGCAGGATCATAGCCGTCGAGACTCGAATGCCGGAAAGAAAGCTCCGGTGACGGTCTTGAATGGTGTGCCGAAGGAGAATATTGAGGAGAAGTATATGGTGGATCGAGAGCTTGGCCGAGGTGAGTTTGGTGTTACTTACCTCTGTATAGACCGTCAAACCAGGAATTTATTGGCTTGTAAGAGTATTTCCAAGCGTAAGTTGAGGACTGCTGTGGATGTTGATGATGTGAGGCGCGAAGTGGCGATTATGAAGCATTTGCCTAAGAATTCGAGTATTGTGAGCTTGACGGAGGCGTGTGAGGATGAGAATGCTGTGCATTTGGTGATGGAATTGTGCGAGGGCGGCGAGCTTTTCGATCGGATTGTGGCTAGAGGACATTACACGGAGCGGGCAGCTGCAGCTGTGATGAGAACTATTGTTGAGGTCGTGCAACTATGTCACAAGCACGGGGTAATTCACAGAGATTTGAAGCCTGAAAATTTCTTGTTTGCTAACAAGAAGGAGAATTCACCTCTCAAAGCAATAGATTTTGGATTATCTATATTCTTCAAGCCAGGTTAGAATTTTAATTCGAATGTAGTATTTAGGATGCAACTTCTAAACTTGATATATGCAAGTAATCATGCTTCCTGATAGTTACGATGAAATTTTCTTACACTGTTCTGTTCTATGAGATATTCAGAATTGAATTAGTTACAGATTTGAGCAGAAAACTATCACTACTGGTTTTAAACTTGAAATGTGTTTTTGGCTGATTTACTAGTGGCCAAGCATTAAGAATTGTTTGTATGTGTCGAATTCTGATTTCTTGGCCCACTTATCAAAATATTTCAAATATAGTCTAGCTGTCTTTTCATCATATTCTGGAATTGTTTTTCTGGCTATAAATGAGTAAAATTTTTGGAGCTTATCCTTCGACAGATAAGGTCATCATCCTATTGACCAATTTATGGTATGAAGCTTTTTTACATGTTTGGGTAAAAAGTATTACTAGTTCCACTAAATCTCAAAATCAGTGTTTTGAAGGTGATTGCATTTCCTCCTCTATGGCCACAGACATACAAATGGACAGTATAGCGTCTCTAAAGAAGTCAAAGCCGTAAACTTTCATTCAGGACCTTGCGTCGTCTAATCAATATTTTTTTTAATAAACTAACTAATAATGAAAATAATTTCGAATTAGCTCAGGAAGAAACTCGGAAATGTATTTATATAAGGACTATATCTGTTCCGTTTTTATTTCAAAAATATTAATATAGAAATGTATGTTTAATTGTTTATAATTTTTATTCAAATTATTTAGAATCTTAGTTATTTTTTAAATCAATTCATTTAACTCTAATATTTTATAGAGGTCGGTCTGTGTTCGTTCCTTCGCGTAAAGGGCGAGGCATCGACGCTCTCTCGTAAGGTTATTACCGAGGCAAAAACAACTCTCTCGGAAATCCGTTTCCTTGTATTGCATATTATAATAATATAATTTGTATGATTTATTATTCTTTTAATTTGTATTTTTTAGTATCATTCGGTAACAATTTTAAATTTTATGGAAATAAAAAGATATTTTTTATATCAAATTATGTTTTAAATATAGTATTTAGTTATACATTTATTTGTTGCGATATGCTTCAATCGGGTCTTGACTTTGTGTTGCTACTTGTCACGAGGCAATCAAGAGAAGGACTTGAGTTGCTCCTAACACTTTTAAAACACTGCTCGAAATTTTAAGAAACACTTTATTGCTGTTTTCCTCCGTCCGATGAGTTATGAAGCTTGTACATTGTACATTCTAGTTAGACATTTAATGTAGAGAGGGGAGGGGGGAGCTACGAGGAAAGGTTATGTTAACAACAATGTTTTATAAAGTTCCAAAAGGCACGCCCTCAAAAAAGCCCCAAGCTCAATGCTGGTGCTTCGCCTTCAAGGCTAGGCTCGGATAGAAAAGACCGCGAAAGGCGTGTGCCTTTCATGAAGCTTTCAGGCGCCCAAGTCGTGCATCTTGTGGGTTTTTTTTTATTTGTCTAAAATCTAAATAAATCAGTAATGTTTTACTTGTTTTTCTCTATTTGTTTTTTGAATTTCAAATTCAATTAACAATTACTTTAGACTTTTATTTAAAAAAAAACAATTAAAACTTAATTGTCAACCCTAATTGTCCATTCACTTCTTTGTTCTCTCTAATTATTGCAATGGAGAAGTTAACAGGAATGAATATGTATTTAGCGATCATAAGTTTGATCTTTAGGACTTTAGGTTTTTATATGGGATTAACATTTTAATATTTCATATTTTAATGGGTGACTCATTCAAAAATTTATATTGAAAGAGATTAATGTATATGTGTGAAAATAATAAGGGAATAGTTTTTAATCTTATTATCCTATCAAATAAAGATACACAAGGTTTACTTAAATAGATAACATAACATTCCTAGCTAGAAGAGGAAACTAATAAATAAATAATATAATAAGATATTTTCTTCTTATTATATTTACAAGAATAATATCAAATCTAATATAACCAACAATATGTTTTGTGTAATATATACATGTATTTATATCTTTTGCTTTATCTATTCATGATGCGCCTTGAAAAAAAAGCCTTTGCCTTTTGTGCACCTTGCGCTTCGGCTCCAAAGTGTCATTGCGCCTTTGTGCTCCTTGCGCTTTTTAAAACACTGTTAACTGCTCTTATTAGAATTTTTGAATAGTTGTGATGTATTTTGAATATTTTGTATTATGTTACATCAATATATGCATATAATTATCAAAGTAAGATTTAACTGAACTAGCATAGTGAATATGTTAACGACCAATAGGTTTGAGACCCTCAACCTTCTGTTTTACTAATATATATATATATATATATATATATATTTTTTTTTTGTTTTAATCAATTCATTAGTCATTACTTCTTTATATTATTGATATTTCCTAAATCTTGACTCAATGGGTTTAAGAACTAAATTTGTACCAAATATAGGCGAAAAGTTCTCGGAAATTGTTGGAAGTCCATATTACATGGCCCCAGAGGTGTTGAAACGTAATTACGGACCAGAAATAGACATATGGAGTGCAGGGGTCATCTTATACATCTTATTGTGTGGAGTTCCTCCATTTTGGGCTGGTAAGTAATTGCATAGTGCCTGTTGCAGGGTATAATGAAATGATTAATGAATGTGTTTGCTACTTCGGTTCCATGTTCCATGTTCTGTGGATTTATATATATAGCTAATTGAAATTTAATGCTCTGTTGTGTTGACTCCAAGTGTATTTTTTTCATAGAGACTGAACAAGGGGTGGCTCTAGCTATTCTCCGTGGACTGATAGATTTCAAACGCGATCCATGGCCCAGTATCTCAGAGTGTGCTAAAAGTCTTGTTAAGCAAATGTTGGAGCCAGATCCAAAGCTTCGCTTGACTGCAAAGCAAGTTCTTGGTAATTTACATGTTTTTCCTTTTAGACTGAACCTGACTATAGCCTATAGGGGTGTTCTTGTTAAAGGAATATATTTATTGAAATCTAGCGTGCTTAACATAAAGCCCAAACTTCTTTGAAAGTATTTAAGATATTACTCCATGTGTGATGTTTAGATTGGATTTGGAGGAGTTGAAGAGGAGTTGAACTTCTTGTTTATTTTGAGTACATCACAACCTCTCCTCAACTTCTCTCACATCCCATTAAACCTCAAATCAAACTTTATATCAAATTTAATCTAAAACAAAAATTTTCTCACTTAAACATAAATCTCAAAAAATGTTTTTCCAACCTCTCCTTTCGAAAACACGAATTCTCAAACAAGTACTTCATATCCCTAATCACTCTATGTCCTCTTCTTCCTTTCCACTCCTCTCCTCTCATCAACCCCAAAATCCAATCACCCCTAGTTAGGTGCTTTCTTGGAAATTTGATTAGACTTGTGTTATGTGTTTGATACATCCCTAGCTTTACGGGTGTATTCCTGAAGGAACAAGGCGAGCAAGATAAAGGAGATCAATCAAACTTTGAAGGCTTAGAAGATGATGGAGAGAGAGTTGGGTCCAAGTGTGGGTGGCCCACCTATATCCTAAATTACTTTTTCATATTTGTTTTATGTCTTTTATTCCATAAGACTTATTTATTGTTATTTTCCCTTATTTCCTTTTTCTCTTTTAAAATAGGGAGAGGTATATAAGCCTCCTAAATTAGGGTTTTAGGATATGTCAGCTTTCACAATTTTGTATTCTCTTGGAGAATTGGGAGAGTTCTAAGGCCACTTGGATGTCCTTAGGGTTTGAATGAATCAATACAACTAGTTGGTTCTTATCAATCTGGTATCAGAGCTCGATCTTGGCCGTTGGTGGGTAAGATGGAGGGAAGAGTAACGACGTTGGAAGAGGGGGTTTTGGAAATTGTCCCCAAACAAGAAGCAATCGAGGCGAGTCGTCAAGCACAGTTCGCGGAAGCTGAAGATCGACAGATATTTCAGCTCGATTTATCGGGAGGAGATGAGACATCTGTTCGGGGAAGGGAAGGAGAATCGCAAACAACAGGGGACAGCGTTGCACGGGGCTGCGACTGTCAGCCGTGGATTGTTGCAAGGAACCGGAGCAAGACGCCAACGATGTGCACGGGGCCGGGCCTGACGGTGAACCGGCGCGAGGGTCTAGACAGCGTGGAGAACCGAGTTGGCCGAGGCTGGGCAAAACGGGTTCAAAACCGGTTGGGATGGGCTGAATCTGGACGATTTGGGGCCAAAATTGGCTGGGGTGACGGGATCGGTGAGGTTTGTTGTTAGGTCAATTAGGAGTGGGCCAAACGGGTCAGTGGACCAGGGGGGACATTGGTCGGCCTCCGACAGCGAAGGAAGTGCCGTTTTTGGATATGCAACTTCGAAAACTCAAAGTACCCATATACAAGGGAGAAGATGGGGAGGATCCAATTGGTTGGTTACACTGGGTGGAGAGATATTTCATTGTGAACCGATTGACCGAAAAAGAGAAATTGGAAGCAACGATTATGTGCTTAGAAGGGGAGGCAGTTGATTGGCAACAATATGACGATGATAAAAATTTGATCACGAATTGTGGAGATTTCCGAACTCGTTTGTTGGCCCGTTTCCAACCGACGTCCTAGGGGAGTAAGTATGTGAGGTTGATGAAGTTACAACAGACGGGAACCATGAAGGAATATAGAAGACAATTCGAGAGGTGTTCAAAGGGGATAAAGGAATTGAGCGAGGAGGTGCTCGAGTACAAATTTGAAAGTGGGCTCAAGGATGAAATCCAGAGTGAGTTGAGGAAATTACAACCCATAGGCCTAACAACAAATATGATGATGTCCCAAATAGTGGAAGATGATTTTGTATTTCAGCAAAAGAGTAGAGGAGTGGCACGATTGGTATAAAGTTCAAGTGGAACGGCTAGTACACGATCCTATAGTGATGGCTCAGGGGGAACGAGTAATGGAGGGTCGCGGTCATTTACTTTTACACCAAACAGGACGAGCTAGGCGAGTACCAGTGCAACCACGGGGAGCAGAAAACCATTCTCAAGATTGGGGTGACCACTTGAAGCAATTTGAAAGGGTTGTTCAAGCGGTTAACTGAGGCCAAAATCAAGATAAAAAGGGAGAAAGACCTGTGTTTTCAGTGTTATGAGAAATTCGCACCAGGGCATCATAGTAGTAGAAAAGAACTTCAGGAATTACAGTTAATGGAGGTACAAGGCGATGAAGTCATTTCAGAAGTTATACTAGGGGACAATGGGGAAATTGAGTTGATTAAATCAAACCGGAGGAGCTAATTTCTGTAGGGAAAACAAATGTGGCAAATCTATCGTTGCAATCATTGGCTGGCCTTGATTTGCCAAAAACTATGAAGTTGAAAGGCACGGTGGGGAGCTGCGAGGTGGTCATTTTGATTGATAGTAGGGCTTCTCACAACTTCATCTCGAAAGAAGTGGTCTAGAAATTGGAAATTACCCCAACTCTAGCCACGACATGTGGAGTCGTACTCGGCGCTGGAGACTCAGTCCGAGTCGCAGGTCTATGCAAATGGGTAACAATTCACCTCCCTGAGTTGACTATTATACATGTTTTTTTCCATTACCCCGTGGCAGCACATATGTTATCCTAGGAGTGGCATGGTTGGAGACGTTGGGGAAGATAGAGATGGATTATCGAGCCCTTACCATGAGATTTCAGATGGGGGGTTGGACGGTGCAGTTGCAAGGTGACCCTACCTTGGTGCCTTCTCAGGTGACGCTGAAATCCATGCTGAAAGCATGGACAAAGAAGGATCAGGGAATTTTAATTGAGCTCAACAAAGTCGAAATGGTGGAAGGAGACTAGAGTACGCGACACTATGGAAATTTCTAATGCGGTCGAGGAAGTCTGGGATGTCCTCTAGCAATTTGGGGAGGTCTTCGAGATTGCAGAGGCATACCCCCATCTCGTGATCATGAGCATGCTATTGAGTTGCAACCTGGAATAGGACCTGTGAATGTTCGATCGTACAAGTATCCTCAATTCCAAAAGAATGAAATTGAAAAACTTGTAAATGAAATGTTAATTGTAGGAATAATTCGACCGAGCACGAGTGCTTTCACTAGCCCGATTATTTTAGTCAAGAAGAAAGATGGCAGCTGGAGGTTTTGTGTGGATTACAGGGCCCTAAATCAGGCTACTAACCCAATAAGTTTCCCATACCAATGGCTGATGAGCTGTATGGTGCGTTGGTCTTCTCAAAGATAGACCTGAAATCGGGATATCATCAAATTCGGGTGAAGGCAAGTGATGTGCATAAAACAACCTTTCGAACACATGAAAGGCTGTATGAATTCTTGGTCTTGCCTTTTGGCCTGCAAAATTCCCCCTCCACATTTCAGGATTGATGAACGGTATCCTGAAGCTGTTTCTGCGTCGGTTTGTATTGGTGTTTTTTGACGATACATTGGTGTACAGTACATCGATGCAGGAGCACAGAGAGCACCTAGCTGAGGTGTTGGATGTTTTGATAAAAAATCAGTTAGTAGCCAACAGGAAGAAGTGTATGTTTGGAGTACTACAAATTGAGTATTTAGGACACGGTGTCACAAGAAGGGGTCCAAGCCGATCCGACTATGATCGAGGTGATGGCCAATTGGCCAATTCCACATAACATTAGAGAGATGCGGGGATTCTTAGGCCTAACTGGATATTATCAACGATTCGTGGCGAATTATGGGGTGATTGGACTGCCTTTGACAGAGCGGTTGAATAAAGGAAAGTTTGAGTGGAATTATCGTGCAGAAGAGGCTTTTCAATGTTTGAAAAGTGTTATGATCAGCGTACCCGTGTTACGACTACCTGACTTTAATAAATCGTTTGTGATAGAGACCGATGCGTCGGGAGTTGGGGTGGGAGCACCATTGATGCAAGAGGAACGACCTATTGCTTTCTTTAGCAAGGCGTTGCCACCGACTCACCGATATAAAGCCATGTATTAGTGGAAATTGATGGCTATGGTGTTTACTATACAGAAATGGAGACCATATTTGTTGGGAAAACGATTCATTGTATGTACGGATTAGAAGAGCCTCAAGTTTTTGTTAGAGTAGCGAGTGATACCAGGGGAATATCAAAGATGGATAGCTAAACTCATGGGGTACTTTAGCATTGAGTATAAACATGGGAGAGAAAACTCGGCTGCTGATGTGTTGTCTCAAATACCACCAACTTTAGAGTTGGGAATGTTAAGTGTGATCGTGGGGGTGAATGCTGTTGTGTTTGTGGAACAAATAGAGGGGGATAGTCGATTGAAGAAGATTCGGAATGACCTAGCGAATGGTCAGGATAATGGTGATGGTTATTCCTTACAAGGAGATATGCTATGCTATAATGGGAGAATTGCAGTGCCTTCGTCCTCGCCGACAATAACCTTGTTATAGCAGGAGTTTCACAACAGCCCTATTGGGGGTCACCATGGATCACTGAAAACTTACTAGCGATTAGCGCGTGAGTTATATTGTCCCGGAATGAAATCTAGAGTGAGGGCTTATGTAGCGGAGTGTGAAACCTATTAACAGGCGAAACATTTGACATTCACACCGGCGAGATTACTCCAAGCGTTGCTTATGCCAAACATTTGACATTTGACACCGGCGAGATTACTCCAAGCGTTGCTTATGCCCGAACGCATCTGGGAGGACGTATCCATGGATTTTATCGAGGGCTTACCCAAAGTCGAAGGGTATAACAACCATCTTTGTTGTAGTAGACCGTTTGTCGAAGTATAGTCATTTCGTTCCCTTACGACACCCATTTTCAGCAGTCATCGTAGCTGAGGTTTTTGCTAAGGAGACTGTGCGTCTTCATGGCTATCCCAGAAGCTTTGCGTCTAATCGTGACAAGATCTTCACTAGCTAGTTTTGGGGGGAGATCTTTCGACTGTTCGGTACTCAGTTACGTCGCAGTACTACGTAACATCCTCAAACGGAAGTGGTTAATCGAGGAATTGAGTCTTTTCTCTGGTGTTTTGCGATGCACACCCTTAAGAAGTGGATACTATGGCTACCATAGGCAGAGTACACTTACAATACGACCTTTCATACATTGACCCAGTTAACTCTGTTTGAGGCTGTGTATGGTCGTGCTCCACCACTGTTGATCGCATATGAGAAAGAACTGAGTTTGGTGTCGGAAGTGGATAGAATGTGGTCTGACTTCGATAATATGCTGAAAATGTTGAAGGAGAGTTTGTACAAAACACAAAATTGAATGACTCAAATCGCCAATAGCAAGCGCCGAGATATCAGGTATGCAATGCCCGATCGGATTTATGTGAAGCTACGACCATACTGACAATTTTCACTTGCAGCTTACAAACATCCTAAGCTGGCTCCAAGGTTCATTGGACCATTTCTGATTGAGGGAATAGTGGGGCAAGTCGCATATAGGCTGAAACTTCCTGCTGATGCCCGAATTCATCCAGTGTTTCATGTTCTGTTCGGAGAAAGGCTATTGGCCACAATTTGACTATCTTGCCAATACCGAAGCAATTGAATGTTGACCTGACTCTTTCGAGTAAGCCGACAGCAATGTTGGGGGTTCGAAGGGACCAGAGTCTAGATGAGACCATTGAGGTGTTAATTCAATGGGAGCACATGGCCAAGGAGAATACCACATGGTAGCACGCCACTAACATCAATAAACTGTTTCTTGACTTCCACATTGAGGACAAGGTGAAATTTTGGAGGACGAGTATTGATCCATCCCCAGCTTTACGTGTGTATTCCCGATGGAACAAGGCGAGCAAGATAAAAGAGATCAATCAAACTTGAAGGCTTAGAAGATGATGGAGAGAGAGTTGGGTCCAAGTGTTGGGGGCCCACCCATATCCTAAATTACTTTTTCATATTTGCTTTATGTCTTTTATTCCATAAGAAGTATATATTGTTATTTTCTCCTATTTCCTTTTTTCTCTTTTAAAATAGACGAGGTATATAAGCCTCCTAAATTAGGGTTTTAGGGTACGTCAATTTTCACAATTTTGTATTCTCTAGGAGAATTGGGAGAGTTCTAAGGCCTCTTGAATGTCCTTAGGGTTTGAATAAATCAATACAACTAGTTCGTTGTTATCAGTGTTGTTTCCATTTTTGGTTTATCTTATGTGTACAGATCATCCTTGGCTTCAAAATATTAAAAAAGCTCCAAATGTTCCACTTGGAGATGTTGTCAAATCAAGGCTGAAGCAGTTTTCCATGATGAACAGATTTAAAAGAAAGGCCTTACGGGTTGGTTAAATGCTTCAAAGATTATTTTATTTTTGATTAATAATGTATCGTAAAAAATAATTCAATTGGACCTGTAACAGGTAATTGCGGATTTCTTATCCTCTGAAGAAGTTGAAGATATTAAAGAAATGTTCAAGAAGATCGACACTGATAATGATGGTGTTGTCAATATTGAAGAACTGAAGGCTGGCGTTCACAACTTAAGCTCTCAACTTGCGGAGCCTGAAATTCAAATGTTAATTGAAGCTGTGAGTATTCTTATTTGCTAAGCTCCTATGTGTGTCTAAAAGTTTCTACATAATCATCAATGAGCGATCACATTGAATTTGAGATCCCATTGAAAAACGCACATTACCGTTGTACTGATTTTTAGTGTTATAATTTTCATTTAAGTTTTAGGGGGTGTTTGTTTGTAAAATTGTGAAGTGTTTAGAAATGAGGAGTTATTTTGAGTGATTATGAAGAAGAAATTGTAATAATAGCTCGTTTGTATAAAGTTTTTAAAGAAAGATTATAAAAGCTCGTTTATAAAATCTCCATAAACACTCAAAACAAGCATCCCTTGTATTTTGATGGTTGGATATGTAGCTAGTACCTGAATCATGTTTTTCACGTCTTTGAAATGTTCATTGTTCATAAAGACAAAATCTGTCTTGTTGTGTGAACCATGTAAAACATTATGAGAGGAAAAACAGACACCATACTCTTATCGAAATCTATTGAGAAATTCTAGTGATTGACAAACTATCTGCTATTACTTCATTCATATGAACTAACCACTTACTGTGGTTGTAATTGAAACTTATAAAGATAAAACTGAATGGTTAAATGCTCTTGATATCAGGTTGATGCCAATGGGAAAGGCACCTTAGACTACGGAGAATTCGTTGCAGTGTTTCTTCATTTACAACGAATGGCGAATGACGAGCACCTAAGGAAGGCCTTTTCGTACTTCGATAAGGACGGAAATGGTTACATTGAGCCAGACGAACTTCGTGATGCATTAGTAGAAGATGGGGTGGATGATTGTACAGATGTTGCAAATGACATCTTCCAGGAAGTGGATACAAACAAGGTAAAGTTCCCTTTTTTTCATTTTTTGAGTGTAAATCTTGAACATCCATCCAACTGATATCGATTGTTGATAAACATGCAGGATGGGCTTATAAGTTACGACGAATTCGTGGCTATGATGAAAACAGGAACGGATTGGAGGAAGGCTTCTCGGCACTACTCAAGAGGGAGGTTCAACAGTTTGAGCATCAAATTGATGAAAGATGGATCGCTAAACTTGGGGAGTGAATAATTACATAAACGACCGCTTTTGAGGAGAGGATTTGCATTTGGTTTATTCACACAGAGAGAAAGAACTACTCTAACATTGAGTTTACATCTGAAGGTGCTTTCTAGTGTGATTATTTATTTGTGGGGGCCCAGGCCCTACAATTAGGACGTGGCGGCCCAATAGCGTTATCATTTGAGGTACAGTATTTGTCTTGTTGGCCCCACCACAAAATGTTATGTAAATGTGATCCCTCGTAGTTAAAAGTACAGCTTATTAGATACTACTTTTCTAGTGCTCTCCGGTTTAACGTCAACTTACTTCCTTTGAATTCTGTAGATCTCAATCAGCTATTGTTCCTCAAAGTAGTATTGTATATGTTAAAATATCATTTTGATCTCTAGATTTGATTGTTGTTTCATTTTGACCTCTAGACTTTCAAATATTCAATTTTAATATCATTG
Source organism: Cyclanthera cordifolia (assembly GCA_037832605.1). NCBI lineage: Eukaryota > Viridiplantae > Streptophyta > Magnoliopsida > Cucurbitales > Cucurbitaceae > Cyclanthera > Cyclanthera cordifolia. The sequence goes on along the minus strand of JBBMEG010000018.1, from coordinate 15,482,935 downwards.
AGGGTTGTTTCATTTTAGTCTATAAATTTTCAAATGTTCAATTTTAGTCTTTAAAATATCAATTATGTTTAAAAATAGTTCTTATGGTTAGTTTAGAGTTGGCCTTTCGTTCTGGCACTTCACTTTTCCCCTCTGGTTCCTCTTTGAGGTCGTGAAATGTTCGTGGAACTTCGCTTGTCAAGTTGTGGGGACCAGCCTTTCTTGTTGGTGTGTCTTCTGTCAAATTGTAGCTTAGATGGCTCAAGGTTTGGTACTGGTTTTCGGTGTTGAAGTTTGAGTCTTCATGGGGGCCTTTCAGTTTGTAAAGGTAATGGAGAAGTCGGAGTTAGCAGAGCAAGAAGCTCAGGGAGTTCATGAATTGATGATAATGAAATCGAGGCATGTGATACTGAGCTAGACAAGGTAGTGGTTGTGTAAAATTCCTTTGGAGGAAGCTGTGAGTACGAACGTCTAGGGAAGCTAATCCCGAAGATATGAAATGTGGAAAACAAAGTACATGAAATCTTAGTGAAAGTAGCTAAATAACTCTGTAAATGAAGAGTTATTAGTAACATATGTCTAGCCTTGTACACAACATAATGTATATCAAGCTTGTTATCGTCGAAGCATAGGATATCTATCTCATCTACTCAACCTTTTGAAGTGTCTTAGAACTGTGTTCCTTAGACAATGAGATTCCATGTCTAAAAGGTAAATAACCCTTCTTGAAATCTCTCATCACATACCTCACGAGCATCTTGTCAATGTGCGATGTTTGAGACAAGGCTAGCATTTTCTTTGATCGATACCTTATTTTGTCTGGTTCCAAAGAATATACATGGTGTTACCCAAATCCTTCATCTGAAATTGGATAGCTTACAATTGTTTGATATTAGTCAACACCCTTACATTTTTTTGAATGAGTAAGATGTCATCTACATATAATAATATGAATGTGACTTTCTTGTCAATGGTCTTCTTGTAAACACAAGGTTCATCGACGTTCTACTTGAAGCCATATGATTTGATCACATCATCAAATCTCTTGTTCAAAGACTTGACGCTTGCTTCAATCAATAAATGGATTTAACAAGTTTGCAAACTTTTGCTCTTATCTCTTGGATTTAAATCCTCTGGTTGGTTCATGTAGATTTCTTCTTCAAGATTGTCATTTAAGAATGCAATTTTGACATCCATCTTTCATATCTCATAGTCATAATATAAGACTATTCTTGAAACAACAGAGGAGAATGTCTCTTCATAATCCACTCATTATCTTTGAGTGAAGCTCTTTGCTACAAGTCTATTCTTGAAGATATGAACTTCTCATCTACACTATTTTTTCCTTAAAGATCCACTTTGCACCTAATAGGCATTATGTCTTTTGATGTGTCTACAAGTAATCAGACTGAATTGAAGTACATCGACTTCATTTCGAGGTTTATGGCTTTTATCCATTCTTCCTAGTCAATATCTTTTGTTAGCTTTCTGAAAGATTGAGGATCTTCAACATTATCGTAGATAACGTTGTGTGTCTCTAAGACCCCTGTATAGAGAACCAAATTATTTCTAATCCTTCTATTGCGTCGAGGTGGAGGTCTTTCCTAAGTGGGTGGGATTTGAATAGTAAATCTCAAAGATTCATCAATTATCCTAGTTGATGAGTTTTTAGCATCCAATGTCGGTGAGCTGTCAACAACTCTTATTGACCTTCTTGTAACAAGACTTATTGTAGGACCCGTAGCATCATTGAAAGATAAATCTTTCAACACTACTGTCGATTGCGATTTATGGTCTCTACTTAATCCTCTTCTAAGAATGTAACGTTTGTAGACACGAACACTTTATTCTCTTCTATGCTATAAAAATAACTCTTTCGTTTCCACAGGATAGCCTACGAATAGACATAACTTTGAACGCGGTTCTAACTTCTTTGGATTTGTAGTCGGCACATTGGCCAAACATCCTCAAATCTAGAAGTGATGTAAACTTTCTTTACGTCCTCTCCATAACTTACATGTGTCTTCAAGACACTTTTTGTGGGTATCATGTTTAATATATCCAATGCGCGGTCTTCAATGCATATCCCAAAATGATATTGGCAGTTGAGCAAAGTGTCACAGTCGCACTTCAGAGGCAGTGGAATGACGACTGTGCGACACTTGCTCTAACCCGGCGAGCAAGTCAGCCTAACCAAAATGGCAGAGCGGATGGTACAACAGGTGCAACCTCTATCACGGGCGTCGTGAAAAGGTTTTCGAAAAAGGGAGAAAGAGAGTTTTAGAAATGCTTTTATCTTTGAAAGCTATATGACAAGATGCAATAAGGGACATATCAACGATTGCATTAATCACATAATAACTTGATAGGAAGGAAGGTTTAAGAAGTCATACCCCCCTATAGTACATTTTGGACCATAATGGATGTGACACCCTTGCATATGAAAATGACGAGGAGTCAACACCTAAAATAAAATGAAGGAAACTATCCTAACATGCAACGATAATAAAATACCATAAAAGCATAGTGAAACGGGGTTGATCGGGCATGTGGCCATGTGCAACACGCACTGGACAAATATGACCGTCACACAAAACTCATCATTGATTGAACCATTTCCCAAAAGGATTTTATTTCTCCTCTCTAAAATACCATTCTGCTGAGGTATTTCAGGCGTCGAGAATTGAGACGTTATTTCAAGTTCTACCAAATAGTTATAGAATTCCAAGTCCAGATACTCTCCACCACGGTCCAATTATAACGTCTTAATCTGTTTATCTAATCGGTTCCCAACCTCATCCTTAAATTCCTATAACTTTTCAAGAGTCTCCCACTTATGTTGCATTACATAAATATAACCATATCTTGAGTACTTATCCTTAAAGAATACTTAGTACTCATACCATCTTCGAGCTTTAATAATTATCGGACCGCACAAGTCTGAATGTATAAGCTCTAAAAGTTGTTTGGCTCTATATCCCTTTGTTGTAAATGGCATTTTGGCATCTTGCCATCAATTCAAGATTTACATACAAGTTAAGTGTCCATTTATAGCCTAGTTAGAGAATCACATTTCACTAACATTTCAATCTTATTGGAATTTATGTGACATAATCTTAGATGTCGTAGATATGTATTGGATTGTTAAGAAGTTCTTTGTTGTTCGTTTGTTCTTCTATTTAGTGTGTTAAATAATTCAGTATTTAGAAGTGTCTTACAAACCTTAGGTTTGAGCATATATAAGTTATTTTTGTTAATATCTGAAAAAAGCTCTAAGTCATTCTTTAAAATAGAAACAAAGTTTCCATTAAAAATTACTCAATGTAAATGTTTTACAACGCAAGAAACTGAAACTAGGTTCCTCTTGATTTGAGAAATCAACAACACATTCTCTAATACTAAAAAAGAATTGTTAAAAAATAACTTGACGTTTTCAACTGTTGCCGAAACAACTTAACCGGCCCCACCTTCAAGGTTATCTGCCCAAGTTCTAGCTGCTCCCAAGAGTCATTTCCCTGAAATGAAGAACGAACATGATCAGTGTTACCCGAATCTAGTATCCAACAATTGGATGATTCTTCCACCAAACAAGACTCAAGAACTAGTAAATGAAATTTACCTTCTTTGTCGTTCTTCATTTCCTTGTACTCAGAACAACTCTTTTTCTAATAGCCAAACATTTGAGAATGGAAACACTTTCCATCTTCTTGACCTTGACTTTCCTTGGAGGATTGCACTTATTCTTACTCCTACCATCCTTTTTCTTCTTTGAGAACTTTGCTTTGAATGTCCGACCTTTAGGGTTGGTCCTAGACTCTCTTTCTTGGTGACAACATTTGCCTCCCCTTTTTTACTCTTGACTTTCATCATGGTCTCGAAGGTTTGAAGTTCATTAAGAAGTGTGGTATGGTTAAAAACAATCTTATTCATAATAATATTGCTTTTAAATTATAAGTAGCTACTCGGTAGCATCTCAAGAATAAAGCTCATCTTACTGGCTTCTTATATAATGACCCCATTGATCTCGGCCGTGTGGAAATGCTTTATCATCTGAAGCACATGCTTAGTTATCTGTCATCCCCGCCTTCATCTTAGCATTATGAATAGCCCGAAAAGCATCATGTTTTGCTTGAACTGATGGCTGCCTAAACATCTCATGAATGACTTTCATCATTTCTAAAGTAATTGTCATGCTATCCAATTTCTTAGCAAAAATGTCAAAGCAGTTGTCAATATATAGACCATAGCCTTGTCTTTAGCACTCTGCTAATGATCATGCATCTAACGAACATTTCGTGCCGCATTAATTGTCAGTGCTAGAGGAGATTCCTCTGTCGGAAAAAACTTATTGTCATCAACGACAAGTATCGTGTTGATATTATTTTTCCATGTACTATAGTTTTCTCATATAAATTTGTCAATTGACATAATCAAGACTAGTGTTTTAGACATTGTGCTGAAAATAAAAGAAATAACATTTCACTTTGATTGGCATCTAAAACGTCATTCATAGGTTTTGGCATAAAAAATTAATTTTAGACATCTCAAGTTAAAATCAAAGGAAATCATATGTTATTAGTATAATTAATGTCACAGTACAACTATAAAGGTTTCAAGAAAGTGTCGTTATAGGATAGGTCAATTGCTCTTCTCGAGCGTGAGACTCATCTCAACCAAAAATTCAATACTAGGATAACTTTTATCACTATGGTTCTAGTTACCATTTTTTGATCTAGGACTTGGTTGGTTAACTCCCTAATCAAAATTTTGATAGTGTATCCCATCAATTCGAACAACTAATCACTCTCAATATGTGTCATCGTATGATAAGTCAAATATCCATTGAGATTACAATTCTATCCTTTTTGGGAAATTCACCATGTTATTAACCCTAACGAACCACATACAATAGGGGGTCGACTCAAACTGTCGACACATAGCCTACTAAGATCTCACGATGCAAGCTCTTGATGGAGATTGCAGGATCAATTGACACTGATCCTTCTTCCACTATCTATTTTTAAATAGAGTTCTGTACCACACATATGAACTAGGCTCGTTCATCCAAGTTCTAATCTTAATCATATGTTGGTTAGATTGGTTTTACTGTGAATTACCAAGTTTTTACACAAAAAAACTAATCACATTATTGGTTTTAAAGTGATTTATGATTCTAGATCGCGTTCCCAGGTAGAGGTGTTCATAAATTGTCATCCTAAGTACCTCTTATCCTTTGACAAAATATTTTTAGGACAGGGTTCCCTTCCGACCAATCCTCACATAATCAAATTGCTTTTTAATTAATCCTATTAACTAAAGAAACAAGGGATATCAATTAACTCTATTAATTTTAATCAATTTTATCAATTTTAGGCTCTATCCCTTTTTAAACAATTTTAAAAAATATTTTGTAGGAGATTTTAAATGAATATATTTTAGATGTATTTTGATAAAATATCTTTCAAACATAACATAATTCATACATTCAACATAATTATAAAAAGAAATAACTTTTATTTATTGTGTGATCTACATGCTGAACAATTCTAAATATGGAATCAAACTTACTAAAATATATCTAATATATTTAATACACATTTATGATCCATAAATCTTTTTAACCTATAGTGGAATTTATATTTATATGACATGCTTTATGCAACAATCAAAACATGCCTATAAACAAAATATAAAACAATTAATGGCCAATTTAATTTTTGACACAATTTCAAAAAATTTAAAATTGTAATCCTATTACAATAATTACATAAAGACATATCATAGGTCTTCATCTTATTGATTTTTTTGGAAACTTTGATTGGGCAAGAATAAAACTCCCTATAAATATTTTCAAAAAAAAATTCAAAATTATCTTAATATTTAAATAGCTCCAAGATAAGATTACCTTAAAACTTTTCCATAAAAAATCTTCCAAAGATAATTGATTTAATTTTAAAAATCTTAAAATATCTTTTATTTATAGTTACCCATATTTCCTATAAATATTAACCATAAATGATAACCTTATATTTTCCAAAAATATTAGGTTATAAAAGATAAAAAAAAATTCCAAAAAATTTTATTTTTCCTATCCAAATATTTTCTAAAAATGTTTTAGGAAAAAATATCAATTTTTATAGAGAAAAATCTCAACAATGACCTTTGGGTGAGTTCCTTTGGCATAAGTCAAACACCCCAAAAGGTTTTCACTAGCAACCTAGTGTCCACTAGTGGGTGGGGCGGCGGAGGGCCACCTCGAGGTCGTAGTCGCAACCTACTACAGCCACTGCTCCACGCCGCGGTCTGCTGCGCCTTGTTCTAAGTGGGGGCTCCTTTCTTTTGGGTGGCTCTTTGTTCTCTTGGCAATGTTCTTTTTTCGTCTTTTGGTCAACTTCAAATTTCAAAAATTCGAAAAACTAAACTTTACAAAGTTTTCCTATACCCAATTACTTGAGAAAAAAAACATTCTAATGCAAAAAAAAAAAAAATCTCCAGCCAATAACCATTCAATGAAAATTAAGACATACAAATAAAAAGATTCCAACAACAACAATCATCGTGAGCCAAAACTTTGATACTAGTTGTTTGGAATAGAGGGTAGGAGCATGCATTAAACGCGACGGAAGTGTGTGACAGTAAAAAATTTCACATAATAGTTAATCTAATTAATTATTCTGATTAATCCAATTAATCTACATGTTGAACCCTAAGTGGTTGGCATGTTGTTGGTCAACCCATACTTACATTGACTAACACATCTAATAGGATCGACTATTCCCGTAGACAACCTCAAACGATCTCTCCCACACTTCTAGGCTATGACTTTTTTGCAACAACTAGTGTTTGATGGGAAGCCTTTTAGAAGCTAGAAACTTTGTCAACAATCTAATTATATAGGAGGAAATAGGAGATCTTAACTTTTAGAAGAGTTTCTCTAAATAAGATTGAGTTACTCAATAAACTGGGTGAGATGAGAATGAAAACCTTTCATGCCTTCTATTTATAGTAGAGGATTGATTATCTATAATATAAAAATACAATATCTTTCACTATCCAATATTAAAAGATATTAGTAAAAAACAAAGATTTTCTTCCTTCCCTAATTAAACAAAATTTTGACAAATGCATTCCTTTCTACTAGACAAAATTTCCTTCCATAAATAATCGGGAAGATTTTTCAAAAAAGTCAATATATCTCATGTATTGTTTTATTTATTTTGAATTGATATTTATTCAATAAATTTCAATTCCATAATATATTCAATATATTATAAATAAATAAATCTCAATTAATATATAAATATATTAATTCTACTTTAATATTTTTTCAATAAATATTAATCCAATTAATATGTCCAACATATTAATTAATATTCTTCACTTAATAATTATCTAATAATTATGAAGACAATTAATACGTCAACATATTAATTATTGAGATCTCTCAATTAAATAACTATTACATTTAATTCATCCAATAAATTAATTTTTCCTCATTAATATTTATCTCATATATTATTAATTAAGTTTAACCATTAAACTATTCTCAAAAAAGAAAAAGTGTAACCATTAAAAGCTCTTATTAGTCATGTCACACATAGTTAATTAGTGAGTTTAAACCCTTCAAATTATAAAATAGTGTATCAGCAAGTATGAGTTAGTCCGGGAACTGGTGGATCTATAGGTTGAAAGCTACAACTACTTGGGATCCAATCCCTATTTGTTAACATCGGGATTATTCCACTAAAGACATGAGTTAGACTCGTTCGCACTATAAGACAATTTATGTCCATATATATAATCGGTCATCTGTCATCTGATCCTTCACGAGCTTATTCGTGATCTACTGTTGGGACAATGATCCGTTCTACCCCTATGGTTACATCTTTCTCCTTAAGTGTCATTGATTCGTTTAATGAACAAGTTGTTTACCGTTCAACTATAAACCAATGTTCTCTTAGGCCAATGAAGATCTCTTTGTTCAAACCAATGACCTCAATTCTTAAGGGAACAACTCTACATCTTCCACAACATTTGAGAAGGCGTGAATTCCTTTTTGTGACGTTACATTTCCAAATACTCACTGCGTCAATCTCCAACGTGGAGGCTTAATGACCCATTGCTATTTAGCTGGTCTCACATGTGCACATCAAATGACACTTTCATAAAATAGGAGTTTACAATTCACTCAGGATTCAAATCACATCAGCATACGATCGGTAGGAAAAATAATTAACACAGAAGAAACGTTGTAATTGGGAGAGAAAATAGGCAGAAAATTTTAATGGCAAATCAACTCTATCTATCTTTCTGTCTGCCCTATTCAGATCTAAAAATAAAGCGCACGATGCCACTATCACACGATGCCACTACTAAATTATGCTAGCCTTAAAATTATTGCATACACAATCACACTATCTCTCATGATTAAATAAAATACTAATACTAAAAAAATCATAATTAATAAATAATAAATAATTATTTCAACATCCTCCCTTAATTATGATCATCTCTGTGCCTATCTTTGATGAAGCCATCAATCTTCAACTGTTTATTGAGAAACGCAGATTTGACGTGGTGAATTTCCATTGCTTTTGTGCTTCCAAATCAATAATCAATCTTGCTTTGTATTTTTCAACTTCACCATTTGCTTTTGGAATATTAGTCATTTGCAATTTCTCAATTGTCATCCATTCTTCGTTCATAGCATTTTGCCATTTGGGATTTTGAATGACATCTTCAAGTTCAACTGGTTCCAAATCTGCAAGAAAAGAAAAATGGAATATTTCTCTATCATTATTAACTTCATCATCAACATTAACATAGTAATCTTGAACAGGTTGTCGCAGCTCCCTTCTTGACCTTTTCATAGTAGTTGCAATTAGAGCTGCAACTTCAGGTTGAACGACAAGTGTTTCTTGAGTAACTCTATCTTGTACATATGTATCCTCATTTAAAGCGTAAATATAATGCCATGTCATCTGTTGTATTTCATTCTCATGCCCCATTTTCTACAAATGTAACATCACGACTTACTATCATCTTCTTTGTCATTGGATTGTACAATTTGTACCTCTTGCTTATATCTAATGAAAACTGTCTTTACTGCCCTATCATCCAACTTCGATCTTGTTGTCTTAGGGACATGAGCATAGGCAATTGATCCAAATATCTTCAAGTGTTGGACATTGGTTTGAATCCACTCCATGTCTCGATAGGAGTTTTGTTAGGTAGACTAAAATAATTTGGCATACCTTTGCTTTAAGCATGCTCCTAGCCATTTACATGATTCTTCTGTTCTTTCTCCCAACCACTCCATTGTGTTGAGAAGTGTAGGGAAAAGTAATGTTATGCTGCAACCTGAGTTCTCCACAATGGCTCTTAAAATAATCAAGCTTGTACTCGCCTCCTCCATCACAATGCATCATCTTGATTAATTTTCCACCCCGTCTTTCAACAAATGCTTTAGATATTTTAAAGAATTGGAATACCTCATCTTTGTTCATCAACAGATAAATCCAAGTTTTCTTTAAAAAATCATCAATTTAGCACGCCATGACTCTTGAACAAGTGAAGTCCTTTTATTCTTTCCAAAAATACCAGTTTCACATAATTGAACAAGATGATGAATATTGGGTAAACCTTTCACTAAATTATGTTTTGAAAGATTTTGCAAACTTTGAAAATTTAAGTGTCCAAACCGTAAATGTCATAACCATGATTCATCATTCACTATCGCATTCAAGCACTTGAAATCACCCATATAAAATCTACTTGAAACATGCAATTTTTTGATGAAAAGAATTTAAGGATCAAATTACCTTCTTTATAAAAAATTGAGAGTTGATTTCCAGAGATATTCATCACATAACCCTCTTCGGCTAACTGTCTCATACTCAACAAATTACTTTTCATAACATTTGAAATGTACTTGTGAACACTATTTTTCAAAGTGATAAGAATTCACAATTTTCCAGTCACCAGAACGAAACTTCCATCACCAAATTTCACTCTTGTGTAAAACGATTCATCTAACTCTGCAAACAGCTTTTTATGACCACACATGTGATTTGTGCAGCCTGTCTCCAAATAACAAGTATGGTCGTTTGGAGTTTCATTTGATGTGGCTACCATTCCTAATGCATGATCCTCTTCGTCATATTCTTGATTACGATCTTCTTGAGTATAATTGGCAACTTGATTATCACCTTTTGATTTGCACTCATTTGCATAATGGCCCCGCTTGTGGCAATTATAACATTCCACATCACTTTTTGATCGGCAATCATTTGCATAATGGCCCGCTTGTGACAATTATAACATTCAACATCACATTTATTTTACATACCTCCATGTTCTCTTTGTTGCCAAGAAGAATTAGAACTAGTGTTGTGTTTGTCAGCACCTCCATGATTCTGGCCACACGACCTTTGTTGGAATAGGTGCCACCACGTCACGTCCTCTGCCTCGTGAACTACTATGCTTGTGATAGGAGCTACCAATTGAGGCTTGTGCTTACAATGCATGTTCAATTGGTTTTTTTAATTTTACTGTCATTCATCCATTGCTGGCAGCAACAACATGTTCAAATATGAGAGTATTTTCCACCTTTATTTACTCTTAATCTGGTTTAACTCTGATACGGAAAGATAATTCTCTCTATTCTTCATTGCAACTATCACTAGTGACATAATTAGCTGGCGATCACACGATCTCTCACGATTAAATAAAATATTAATACTAAAAAAAATCAGAATTAATAAATAATAAATAATTATTCTAACACGATCATTCTTAGTAAAATAATTGATACGTCCCATCTTATGCAAAAACTTCTTTTTGCATAAGTAAACATTCAATCTCTATAAAGATAACTTGTAGACTTATCACTTATTGTAATAACTATATATGCTTGCACATTGCTTAAGATTTATTTTTGCTTTGTGTCATCAAAATTTTATTAAATTTTTTGTCACAATTTTAAGCAAACAAGTTTTTGACATTGTTGCATGGACTAAAATATTAGTTTTAATAATTAAAATTTTGTATTTAGAGTAGCACTTCCAAAATTATCAAGGCTAAACAAGTTTTAGTTTGGAACTTTTAGATAACCTTTAATGCATGAACCAATATCCAAGAGATCGAGAACCAAAACGAACACTAAGTAGGCGATTATGAGAAAATAGAAAGATGACAGGTATAAACATCCCATCTTTTAATGTTATACTAATGTTTGAAATAATTAAGATATAGAAAATGACAACCCAAACTTTATTAAGTTGAAAACCAACTTTTGTTAAAGCCAAATAGAACAAACATAAAAACTCAAAGGTTAAAACTGAACTTTTTGTAAGTAGTAAAGAAACAAAACTCAAAATCTTCGACCAAAGAAAAAAATCAAACTAATCAACCTTGTTTCTCTATTTTCGTCGAAAAAGAAACAAAGAAAGAGAAAAATACATCCTGACCTACCCCGAAGACACTTGGCAGCAAGAGAATTAGCCAAAGAAACGTAGGAAGCCAGAAGAAACTGCCATTAAAGAATGAAAAAAAAAAAAAAAAAAAAAAAAAGAACCCCAAAAAATCCTCACCTTAGCCGCCACAAGGACCTTAACTTTCTTACAACCACCTCCACTCATCGAATAAAATTAGGATACAAGGTCAAGAATCATGAATGAACCTTCTTTTTTCCATGAAGAAGAAACCCATTGGTTTTTCCAGATGAACAAGATTATGTGAACCTCTTCCTTTTGAGTGAATATACTAATGAACATGCTGGGCCACATTGGCTACATATTGGTGAACAGATATTATCAGCTAGAAGAGAGAGTAGAAAATGGGATACCTATGCATAAGTTAAACTACTATTAAGTAAAGAGGAAAATAGGGCCATAATTTTAAGCTAAAACTCAAACCTTACGCTTGGATTGGATAAATCAAAGCTGGTGGGTGACATTTACAAATTCTACAACAGAATGTTTGATTCCCCACTCGACGATCGAAAGGGTAGGGATACAAAAGAATTAAGATTTAAGAGTATAAATCGTTTATGGTTTGCAGTGATGCCGATTTTCAATAGAATGCATTAACCTAAAGTGGAAATAGCATACATTGTAAACATATCTCATGAATTTCTCCTTACTCCATCATCTAAGCTCTAAATGGAAAGAATGCGCTGACTGACTCCATACCATTGTTATCAACTCATCATGCTGGCGACTATCTGTCTTGTAGTTTTCTCGTGCGGAGGAATTCCATGAATTTGAAACCAGTCAGGCATGTGGAATTTCTGGTAAAGTACGGGTCTTACGTCTTTTTCCAGGGCGAGGTGTTTGAGGAGTGGGAGTAGGACTTCTAAAAGCTGAAAGCACCACCATCACACAACAAACGGAAAGTGAGTATCTAATGGAATGGTTCATCCATTTGAAAACCGCATTTATTAGGGCGAGAAGTTTCTACCTGATTATCACAAGGCTGCGCAGGTGAAAATGGAAGGCATGGGATTCCATTCAACGGTTGCAGCAAGAAACTAAAAGGGTTGTTGTCGATAATAACAACTCGAGAGAGATCTCTTTGTAAACATGAAAGATCTTTTACATTTTCTCTGTATTCCCTGCAATTTTAAAGGTACATCTTTAAAAAGGAAAGAAAGAGAGAAAAAATAGTCTTTTAATTAATAAATTCATTGTGGTATCATTTAAGGGTGAAAGGAAAAAACAAAAACCGATCCAAAACCGAACCGAACAAATTAAAAATTGAACCAATGGTTTAGTCATTTATTGGACATCGATTTGGATCCAATTATTAAAAATCGAGGATATTGGTTTGGCGGTCGAATTGGCACAAAACCGACAAAAATCAAACTGAAATCATCCTAGCTATCATTTCAATATCCTGACTTTATTTTTAACAGCAAGAACAAAACTAAAAACATAGGCTATAAAGCATATCAATGAAGGAAATACATGGAAAGATGCTATCAAGAATAGAAGAATTTCAAAAAATCGAAATGTATAATGGTCAACGGTAGCCTTTTCTACGGGTTTCCTTCACATCCAAATATTTAAGGGTGAGATGATATGTCCCGTAACAATAATCGAGATGAGCGCAAACTGAACCGGACAATTACAGATGTCAAATAAAAATCTAAATTTGTAGTTCTCATTATAATACTCTATTAGATATTTAAAGCCAAAAGCATAAACAAAACCTTAGACCGCAAAATCTCTCTAGAAAGAAAATGCTGGATTAATTGAGTAGTACCCAAACAAGAGTAATCTCAGATTCGAAATGAAACCCAATAGAGGTAAATCATATCACACCCCAAGTATTATTCCAGCTAATAAAAATCAAGCAGAAATACTCACGTGCTAACTGTTGACGGCCGATAAAGTCGAAGGCTAAATCTTCCCTCTGAATCTATTCTGTCGACCAGTGGTCTAGCATAACCTGTACAACCGCAAGAGACCACATAAGACAATAGAAATAACAGGAGGAAGGTATGAAAGATATTGATTTATCAACGTTGTCAAACCTTCAAGACCAGCAGTGAATAAAATGAGTTCAGCAAATTCAGCAGCCTGGCACAAGAATTCATGCAATCCAGGCCGTTCGAACACAGTTACACGACTGATCTTTGGCTTTCCTTCGTATAACTTCAATCGATCATCCAGTATTTATAAGCAGAGTTTAGAAAGAGAGTATGCTAGAATGAGAAATCCAGATTTACCTTTTCTGAGGAGACACATTCAAGCTCAAACCAATTCAAGCCAGCTTCCGATGCCTGGGTTCGAAAAACAGCCGGAAAACTAGACGTTTCATATGCACAAATCAAGGTTTCATCCAAATCAAGAACCACCTGAATGAACAAATTGATGCATTGAAATTACAACATGGAAAATGCATAGCTCACCAATCATTAACTGGATCTCTCCCCTTGAGATTGATGTTCAAATCTCTATACTCAACATTTCATAAACTAAAATAGATAACGTAGAAATGCATTTTCACTGCCCCCACATAATAATAAAAGCAATTGCGTACTCTATGATTTTGCAGGTTGACTGTCAATAAAGTCCATTACAAACGGAAATCAGAATTCAAATCAACATAACAGCTGAACTATCAAATCACATAATTACCAACGCTCTATCATCTAATTTAACTTCAAAGTACTACGAACAAAATCCTTAACCTAACCCGCAAATCAGTGAATCGCAAGCTCAGATAGAGCCAATTTCTAGCGTCCACAGCTCGCACAATATATGCAATCATCAATTTAGCCTAACATTTCTTCAAAAAACATATCAGAAGAAATGAAGAAATACGAAACGAAACATTACCGTAATCTTTTCCAGGGGGCGATCTTGACTTCCTGCATCAACCACATGACTGAGAGAGCCAACTTTCTCAGGTGAAAGCTGATGAAGAGGAAGCTCAACGACGGGTAAAGGCTTGAAAGAGGGAGAAGATGAAGGAAGAAGAGGCAATCTAACGCCGACATAGGACAAAATCTGAGCCAAAGAAGGAGCAGCACGGGCGATCTGAACAATAACATGGAAAAAGAAAGAGAGCCAATCGATAAAAGCTCGCCATAGTTGGAGAGACCTGGGCGCACAGAGCTCGGTTTGACCTATCTGTGTCATATCCACAACGAATCGGAGATACAGAGAGATCCCTCAGAATTGATTGAATCCTTGGAAAGAAAACGAAATTCTGGCTTCTCTCTCTCAATCATTTTCAACAACCGACAAGAATTGAAACGCCATGGCGCAATAGGGAAAATTCTGTGGCCGACGGAATTGTGGCGGTGTGGCTGGTGATTGTGGCCGGTGGCCTTTTGCCGCCTTACAAGAACGACTATTCTTACCCTCCTTTTTTTTTTCTTTTTTCCTTTTTAACAATTAGGTAAACTACCACTTTTTTCTTTTTTTTTTTTGATTAATTCTAAATGCCTAATTTTGATTAATAGGTAAACTACCACTTGATCCTTACGATTTGAGATTTATTTGATTTGATTCAAAAAAATTTGTCATTTTATTTTATTTTAATTCTTTAACTTCAAAATATATATATATATATATATATATATATATTTTGTATAAATTTTGAAGTTTATTTTATTTTAATTCATAAATTTAAAAAATAAAAATAAAATTGGTATGTATGGTATATTTGATTTCAATATTTATTAAATTAAATTTAATAATGTTAATATTTTTTACATAAATAAAAAAACATGTAAATATATTTTTAAATGTTATAAAAAAAAATGATAACACTTAAAAGAAAAATTAACAAAGAAATTTCAATAAAGATTAAATTTATTTTATTTTTGAAAATCTAGAAATAAAAATTAAATATATAAAATTTCAGATATTAAAATGAGACAAATTAAAAAAATTTAGGCTTAATTTGATAAGGTCGTTTGATAACCATTTTGATTTTCGTTTTAAAAACTTAAAACTTATATTTACCTCAATTATTTACGTGTATCTCATCTTTTCTTTAAGTAAGTATGTGAATCCTAGCCAAATTTCATAAATTAAAACAAGTATGGAAAACTATATATTTTTATCTTTCAAATTTTAGTTTTGTTTTAAAACAAAAGTAGGAGGTAGGCATTAAAGCCATGAAAGTTATGCGATGGAGTAGTAGTTGTAGACTTAAATTTCAAAATAAAAAACAAAAAACTAATTGTTATCAAATGGAGTCTAAGTATTTCATTTTTTGTTTTTAAAATTTAAGCATACAAGAATTACTACAACCCATAATTTTCGTAATTTTGATACCTCCCCATCTTACACGTGTTTTTAATAATCAAACCGAAATTTGAAAATTAAACAAAAACTTCCCAAACACTTGATTTGATTTATGGAATTTGGTTAGAATTCATATATTTACTAAAGAGAAAATGAAACATAGGTAAAGAATTTATGTATAAATTTAAATTTTAAAAACAATAAACGAAAAATTAAATAATGACCAAACATACTTAAAATTAAAATTTAACAAAGATTACAATTTAACAAACTTAAAAGTACATTGAATAAAATTAAAATTTGAAAATGTAGATATCTAAATGAAATAAAATTTTAAACCTACGAACTTATCATATTTTAACCTATCCATTAATAATTACGAGGCTTTTGCATGTATATTAAAGAAAATAATAAATATTTGGTGTATAACACATTTTGAAAAAATGTGTAATTATAGATGCTATTTGGATGAAATATTTAGAAGAGGCGTTAGTTTTAGTATTTAAATGGAAAGCTATTTTGAGTGATGAGAAGTAATGATTGCAGTAACAGCTCATTTTGAGGTAGATTTTTGTGAAATAGTTATAACCAATAGCTTGTTTGGATGTGGATTTTGACGAAGGAATTGTAATGTTTATTTTACAAATTCTATTTATATGAGTTATTTTGTATTAAAATTTATATTCCATGTGTACCTATCTCTCATTTTCATTAATATTTGTCACTTTGTCTGTTATAATTATTTTGTTTTGGAAGTTTTTTTTTAAAATATCAATTTTATTTAAATAATGTTAACATTTTATAATTTGCAAATGTATTTAATTAGGTAACTTTTATCAATTGAATAATTATTATCGACTTATACAATTTTTGTTAGTTTAATAATGTGGCAAAAGAGTAAACCTATAACCTTTTCGATTCATGGGTAATATCGTAAAGTTTACAATGTTATATATATATATAGTTGATAAAATCATATATATTATTATTTTATTTTATTTAATAAATTAAAAAGTGTTATTAATCAAATGGTATTTAACATGGATATTCAATTAGTCTATAATTATTACATTTTCATCCCAAATTGATTTTAATTGCAAGGATATTCAAATGAATTTTTATACATAAATTAATTTAATTCGAATCACCATTTTGCTCTTGATTACTTTTTATGAAATTTTTTTGTTCATAAATCTCTCAATATGACATTTCTTTCTATATTTATACTTTCTTTTATTTACCTTATTTTGCTTGTATTTAATTTCATTTTCAAGATGAAGTACTAATTTCCTTTTAATTTCCTTTTCAACAGAACCTCCATCTTCTTTCTTCCCTCCTATGTGTTTTTTTTTAATCTGACTTCGTAACCTTGTAGAATCTGATTTTATTTGTTTTTTTGGACATAGTGTAATTCTTTTTTCGTCGTAAGGTGCATTTTCCTTTAATAATACATGTACATATATGAGCATTGTATTACAAAAAAAAATTGCTTCATCTATGTTTCTTTTTTAATCTGACGTTTCTGTATGTACTGCAATTGCATTTTCTTTGCTTTCTAATTACATTTCCTTTAATAATACCCTATTTATACATATGTAAAGAAATCAACATTGTATAAAAAACAAAAATTCTTCTTCTGTTTTTATTTCTTCTTTGTTTCGTCAGTAAGTGATGTGTCTTTCCTTTAATAATACCCTCTCCCAGAGTTATCGCAACTCTCAGTTGGTATTGCTCATGTATTATAACGTTTACAATCCAATCTTAATTGTATTACTATTGTATTTATACAAATCATTGTATTATTATGATAATCATCTAGGTATTATTATCGTTAGCATGCCAGTGGTTTACAACATATAGAGTATTAAATTGGTAGTTTACAACATATAGAGTATTAAATTGGTATTTTTAACATTGGTTTTGGTATAGCATAATACAGTAATTGTAATACAATATCAACTATCAGTATTATATATGTAACAAAAAAGATATTAATATAGTATTGTATACGTATTGGTATTATATATGTATTTTCATCTTCTATATAATAAAAATTTAATGTTGCAGACTCTAATATTAGGGTTTTTTTACCGTCATCATAATCAGTGACAAATTTTAGAATCAAATCAAGAAGATCATTAATACGTGGATAAATATATTCAAACTTTCCATATATAACAAAATGGCATTATAGTACATCAACCAACACTTTAATGCATATTAAAAGCCCGTTTGAATATGTATGCAATGTTTTTAAGAATCTGACACAAATATAATAATTTTGTCCTATTTGAATATTTATGCAAAGTTCCCTTAATCAAATATCAAACTACATTTAATTAATAATGCACATGGTGGACACAAAAAATTAGAAATTATTTGTAATGATGAGTTATTTTAAGTCATTTAGAAATAGAGAATTATTTTGAGTGATTAGAAATGAAGAACTATTTTGAATAATTAGAAATGAGGAGTTACAATAGCTCGTTTGGATGTAGATTTTAGAGAAAGATTTGTAAGTCATCATTTCTAAATACACTTAAATCCAACATTCAAACACCCCATATCAACTTTTTTGGGAAAGCCTATCAAAATGACCAAAAAGCTCTTAGCCCAAAAACTGATTGAAGGTGATGTGTATAGTGATTTTGTCCGCTGATTGAAGTTGATCACTCCACTGATTGAAGTCCGCTAATTGTAGTCGATTAGTACGCTGATTAAAGTCGACCAATCTGCTGAATTGAAGTGTGGGTAGGCAAGTATGTGTACATGTTACCCTGACATCATAGTAGATTGAAGAACTTATATCTTGATGATTGTTATTATAATGTCTGCTATTGTATACATGATTATCCTGATCTCAAGCTAGGGATCCTTGTGGAGTTTAATAACTCACCCTTTTCTTTTGTGGACTTCCACAAGTACTCACATACTTTATCAGGATGGCTAATCTGAAGCTGGATGGACCATGGGCTTGTCTACGTTTTCTTTCGAGTCTTGATTTACTTTATCTTCTTTTACGTGACTTTTATTGTACGGAAACATGCATTTGCATGATTTGTCATTTTAATGTTTTCAATTGGGTACCCATGTTTTAGTTGATATTTACTGACATATATTTACGACATTTATAAAAATAAAGGAATTATACAACATGTCTCGCATGTTAAGGGTTGATTTACATTTAGATTTAGAATAAAAGCTTAGACCTGATCATATAGTCCAAGTCAAGTCTTTACATATATTGAATATTTTCAACATGATAGTTAGGACATTTATTTGGGTTATGAAATTTATTTGGTTTAAATTGTTTTAATAATCCCTGACTAAGAGGGTGAAAGAGTTTTACCTCTACTTATAATGTCTATTTTGCTATCTCAAAAAAAACAAGAAAAATATATATATACATAGATATATATATATATACATAGATATATATATATATATCTATATAGTATGTATGTATGTATATATATGTGTGTATATATATATATGTATGTATGTATGTATGTATATATGTGTATATGTGTATATATATATATATATATATATATATCTTGTCTATTTTGTGTTGAATAAATGGATTTTTTATTTGAAATTTTTTCTATTATAAATGCTTTAAATTATGCATATAAAGTAAGAGTCCAAGCCATAACTTTTTTTTAGAAAGTTGTATTCTTTCATATAATATCTCAAAATTTTACTCAAATTGTTTTTAATAACAAAATCGAAACTTTGCTACTTTATACCCGTCATTCAATATCACATCCCAAGACTATGGACATGATACAACAAATGAAATGCAGTGACGCATAGATCGATGTTAGTCGTTGGGATCTTAACCTTGTTGAAAGATCTTAACATTGTTGAAGGATGTTGGTGCCATTCTTTCTTTGTTAATCCTTTATCAAAGTATTTGCCAAGTTAGTAAAAGGCGAAAATTTCAACAACAAAAAATAAAAAACCCAATTTTAGAAACGTTTTTACAACTTTTTTATGGTTATAAATGGCCAATTGTTCATATTCCGAAAAGGGAATAAGTTGGTAGTATTGTTTTTAATAATTTAGCACTAACTCGACTATATCTTATAAACTCATGATCAAATATAAGAGTGTTTTCAATTGTAATATAGCTACAAGAGATACAGAAACTAAGGTACACTTACATTTTGAAAATGTAAACTTGTACTTGGATTCCTTTACGATTTCTTTACGATTTTTAATTCTTAAAGATAGAATTTTCTTATATTTGGAATAGTTACGCATGTTTAAATATTTCTAAGAAATTTATATTCTCAATATTCCAGCTCTCTTTTTTAAGTGTCAACTAATTAAACTTTATCACCTTAAAGCAAAGATGCGTAAGAATAACATACAGGTACGGTCCAAAATTCTGGTTGACTATTGTATGTTTTCACTGATATTTTATAGATGTGTTGGAGTCTAAAATTATAGAGTGACTATTTTTAATTATTTTAAACGAATAATTAGAAATTTAAGTTTTATTTATAGTTCATTTGAATGTGATTATTTGTAGAGATATTGTAGTTAATATCGTTTGAATAATGATATTTGTAAATATGTTGCAGACAATAACTAGTTTGAAAATTATTAAAATAGATAATTATTTTGAAAAAATAAAAATGGATAGTTAGAGTTAAATAATTAAAAATAAAAATGAAAGATTATTTTAAGGGTTATAATGAATAATTAAAAATAAATAATTATTTTGAGTGATTAAAAATAATTTATTACTTTAAGCGGTTACAATAATCCATTAACCCCTTTAAATGTGAGTGTTTAAATAAAAGTTAATTTTGTAATATTTTATTACTAACGTCAAACATACATATATAACGTGAAAATTGTGAAACAAAAAATAATTTATCTGTTGATGCCGAAAAATAGTCAACGGTCTATCCACAGTACGATTTATTTGATAAAGAACGAAAGAGCCTGCAAAATAGAAAGATTTAGGGCACACCGGTGTGGTGTGAGCCACAGGGCCTCCGATGCCTAAGTAAGAAAACGGTTGTAAGAGAATAAGTAGGAATACTAAGAATGGCTTAAGGTACTTAGCTTAGGAATCGTCCCCTCAAAGGGAGAAATGAACTGACTCTTATAGCAGCCGTCCTTGTAACCGCTGCGGCTCCCTTATGGCGATGTAACGGTCGGCCGTTTAGAAACGTCCGCCATTAAGCCGGGTATGAATACCGGTCATAACTCTTGA
>JBBMEG010000018.1:15416562-15430257 GCA_037832605.1 Cyclanthera cordifolia | reverse complement strand
GTTTTGTAACTGATTTTCATGCATTTGGAGTTAAGTAAGGTCTTTGGTTTTATTCTTTGAAAACCTGGGTCTTTACAAGATTGGAGTAGAGAGGTGCATGGCGAACAGAGTGGTGCACAGTAAGATTGACAACCTTGAGAACTCGAGTACAATGGACATGCTCGATCCGTAAACAAGAGTTAGTAGTGTGTCCCTTTAGCTTCTATTGATGAATAGTAATTTATCGCATAGAAAAACTACTTACTTTGTATGTATTTACTCATTGTTGCGATGTTGTTTACTCTGACAGGTTTCTATGGGGGGGTTTTTGCGACGAGACTTGGTTGTGATCGGTTGCCTGCGCGTTGTGGCAGTTGGACCAAAATCACGGACCTAGGTTATTAGGTTGTTATCTTTTAGTTGTAATATATTGTATGTTATATATCTTGTAGCTTCTAGGGTGTTACAAAATGATTCTCCATCACACAAATACGGAAATTTATTTTCATTCTTCTCATTTTATACGTACCTTTATCCAAACACCCCATAAAATTAGCCTTCTTTTTTTTTGAAAACCAAATCCATTAATTTGAAAAATTAGCAAAGATCCTTACAATCCTCGATGATAGTGGAGGCAATACAAGAGGGGAGAAAGCCCCTACAAAACAAGGGATTTTCTATCTCTAAGTCAGGAGGAATCTCATCTAACACAAAAAAGTAAGAATCCTTGCAATACGCTTAAGATCTATAATAATGGAAATTCGAATGTTTCTGAAGAATGACATTAACTTCCAGATGTCAACAATAATATTTGAACTTATAAAGATCTCTAGAGTTTGACGGTGAATATTCTTTAAATGTACTAATCTTTTGTCTCCACGTCACGTTGAATATTCTTCAAATAAGCACAAATTTTTTAATAAAGTACAAATTTTAAAAAGGCATTGCAATGAGTAATAATAAAAAAAAATTCAAGAAAGTTAGAGTTTAGTTTTTATGATTTAAAAATCTAAAGTTTAATCTTATGATTTTGAGAACTATAGAACTTAATCTTTTAGTTTGAAGAAATATATAATTTAATTTTTATGATTTGAATAAATAGAATTTAGTTTCTATGATTTGATAAAATCTAAAAAATAATTTATGTTATTTGTATATCGTAAGTAAATAAAATAGGTAAATATAATTTTTGATATATGAAAGTATATGATTTTTTGTCATATCAATTATTTACTCACATTCTTATCGTCAAACATATAAATATTTAATTTTTATATATTTTATTCATTAACAATTATAAATCATATAAATTATTATTTAGATTTTATCAAACATCATAAACTAAATTTTAATTTTTGAAATCTGTGGTAAATTTTTTCATCTAAAATTTTAAGAATTATACTTTAGTTATTAGTATTTTTTCATAGTATAAAAATTAAATTTATAATTTATTCAAAA
Source organism: Cyclanthera cordifolia (assembly GCA_037832605.1). Taxonomy (NCBI): domain Eukaryota; kingdom Viridiplantae; phylum Streptophyta; class Magnoliopsida; order Cucurbitales; family Cucurbitaceae; genus Cyclanthera; species Cyclanthera cordifolia. Next base: position 15,428,820 of record JBBMEG010000018.1, on the reverse strand, counting down.
TGTAGGGCCGGTTTCATTTATGGATGAGAATCAGTCACGCATTGCATGCTGGCCGCGTTTCATCGCCATTTGTCATTCAATACATCTGACCGTACACGTGTGAACAAATGCGGAAGAGCCATCAATTTAAAATAGCGCTTCCATTATTTTATCCTCCAATGCAAGTGACGCAATTCCGCCACTGTTGCCATAAAAAGAGGACACGTCTGCGGAATCATTGCGCAATGAAATTTTCGTGTTGGCTTGGCTTTAACTGTGACGGTAGCGGGTGAGTATAGCATATTGAAAGTTGGAGGCAAGTAGGAGGGCATTTTAGTAAAATCGAGCATCTAGAATCTACCTGTTTCTTCGTGACTAAAGCAACTGAGGTGGTTCTATTACGTGTGAGTTAAGCGAAAGACAAGCCAGTCCAACTTCCGCTCTACGACTGTTTCACTTCACGAATTTGCAAATTTGCTCCCAAAACCCTTTCGGCAAAAAACTACACAGAAAAAGGTATTTACGTAGTTTCGTACAGGTTGGATTTCTCTTCGAGATGCGCTGTTGAAATCGAACGAGGTGCAAGGATCAAGGAATTTTCGGTTGCAGATGGTTGATTGAGGTATTTGTTTGTTCTGTTTGAGTTTCGCTTTTTTGTGTTATTTTTTTCTTTCTTACGAATTGAAAGTAATTTTTTGATTTGAATTGAAATTTGAGTTAGATGAGGTAGGAATTATTGCTGCTGATACTGGAAGTTGTGGATGGGAGTTTTTGAGTGAGGATTAAGGAAAAAAATGCGGAAATCTTTCAAGGATTCCCTGAAGGCACTCGAAGCTGATATTCAGTTCGCCAATACCTTGTAATCTCTCTATACGCGATCCGCTTTCATATTTATGTGATCATTCGTAATGAATTTCTTATCAATGGATCTGGAGTCTGTGAGAACTGGTATTGTTTTGTTCGTGTATCTCTTAGTCTGGATTTGTCAACTATGATTGATTGATTTCTATCAATGAAACAGAATCGATTTTCAACTTTTTGTGGCTTATGATCTATGTTTTGGTCATGCTTAGATTAGGTGTTATTCGTGTCGATTTCTTATGTTTATGAGTTAGAAGTTCAGGAAAATTGGCTGCAAGTTTAAGGTTTTGCATCTCATGATCTGTACTCTCTTTCTCTCTCTCTCTCTCTCTCTCAGTAGATTCGTAATGTCACATTAATCATATATCTGGAATGTTCTGCACCGTCCCAATTATGTTGTTTCCTTCTCTAGGAATTATGAAACTATTTATCTAAGATTTATAAATAATTGGTGATCCGCAATTGATTCCTTATGTAATGTTATGAGTAATTTGATATAAATTTTCTTCCTTTTGTGAGGGCTATCACGTTTGTGAACTGGCTCATTGTTGTGCTAGTAGTTTTGTAAGATATCTTGATTTCTTAGGATTGTATAGCTACTTAAAGCCCTTAACTGCAACTAATTTTTATTTCAAACTGGAGATTTTGTTTTTTTATGTGCATAAGAGTTCCAGATTAGAATCATTTAATTCACAAGCATTGATAAAAACACCAACTATGAACAGGGCTTCTGATTATCCAAAGGAATACGATGGAGCATGCCTACAAATGAGATTATCCTACAGCCCAGCTGCACAGTTCTTTCTTTTTTTCGTGCAATGGACGGATTGTCATCTTGCTGGTGCTTTAGGTTTGCTCAGAATTCTGATATATAAGGTACTGCAGCCTGTATGAGAAATATTGAATTGCATTTGTGCCTTCACTTGTCTGAGTGTGGTGATTGAAATAGCTTTAAATTGTTCACTTAAGATGAAAATTTGATGAAATAGCTTGTACATTACTCGTATCTTATCAAACTTGTGAATGTAAAAAATTTGTTCCAGGCATATGAAGACGGGAAGACTACCATGTCTATTCAAGAAAGAAAGGCTAGTCTCAGAGAGTTCTATGGCAAGTCACTTGAAAGATAAAAGTTGCCCTTTCTCCAACTTGAGGTCTTTGTAAATGTGGAGTCTCGAGAATCCTAATTCTTAGTTTTGCAAATACAGGGGTGATATTTCCTTCTTTAGTGCAACTTCAAAGAGGAATTAACGACATGGAAGAGAGAAAACAAAGAGAGGTTTATGCCTCCAAATTTAAAAGGAAAGATCTGTTGGACAAAGGAAAAATCTCCGAAATTGACTTGGAAAGAGAGGAAGAATGTGGTATTTGCATGGAGCTAAACAACAAGGTTGTATTACCTAGTTGCAACCATTCAATGTGCATGAAGTGTTACAGGAGTTGGTAAGCTCTCAGCTCTTTTAGTGTTCTTTGTTAAAAGCCACTGAATTCGTTGGAGCTGATCCTTGAAACTTGTCATATCCATTTCAGGCGTGTTCGGTCTCAATCATGCCCCTTTTGCCGTGAGAGTCTCAAGAGAGTGAACTCTGGAGATCTTTGGATCTATACCAGTAGCAGAGAAATCGTCGACTTATCATTTGTCTCTAGAGAAAACTTGAAGAGGCTTTTCAAGTTTATTGATAAGTTGCCTCTCATTGTTCCAGATCCAAAACTCATCTCTTATTATCTGAACCACTATTAGCTAATCCAGGCTTGGAATGAAAATAATATGTATATAAAGGCTCCATTACTCACGTTATTGTGCATAATTTTTATCATTGCAAATGCTAATTTGTTCTTGACTTATCTATAACCTCTGTTATTTGATTTTCTTATTACTACAATCTAGGCTACTTCTGAGATTTAGCTGGCTTGAGCCAACTCGGCTCATTACAATCTAGGCTACTTTTAACTGAACTTTCTTTCAGGGCTTCGGGTAGTCGGTGTACAGATGGATAATGGATGGTATGATCATCGCAAATGATAGTTCTTAAAACCAGGTTCTTAATCTTAATTCTTAAACTTTTTCTAACATGGTATTTAATATCGATACATTCTAAATCTTGTGATCCAATATTCAGGACCTACCAAGCGTTCAGTTATCATTCTGAACCAAATGACTTACCAAGTACTTTAGTAAGTCATTCAAGTACTTTAGTAAGTCATTCAAATAGGCTTAGAACGTGAACCAACGAAAACATGATGTTAAGTTCTTGCTGGACAACTATTTGCGTGATTGTTTTTGGTTTTAAAATTTTCAACTTGTTCTCGATTTTTTTTTAAATGGTATCCATCTTCCTTACATGAAAAACTTGAATTATATCAATTTTCATTGACCAAAAATATTTTTAGTTTTCAAATTTTGGTTTGTTTTAAAAAAAACATGTAAAATGGAAGAGATATAAAAGCATGGAAAAACCGTAGTTCGTAAGAATTGTCGTATGCTAAATTTCTAAATTTCTAAATAAATAAAATGAAGTGAGACGGCCTAGGTATTTAGGAAATTGTTCTCAACCGGCTTTGATACCCAACAGAAACATGGAGGAAAAAAAAAGAAAAGAAAAGTGAACGAAATGCTGACCATGAAGCTACTAATACTCGTAGATAAGATGCACAAAAGAATACGTCATCAAGCAATCTCTCTCAATTGGTGCGCTCTTGACATTTTGAGACTTTTTTATCGCGCATTATGATTTACTGACAAGTATGCGATCAATTGCTAAGCTTCTATAATTAGGGATGTTTGCGCAGTTTCTTTGAAGTTTTTTATAGAATTATTTATAGAATTATTCAAAATGAGATTTTATATTTAATTTATAAAAATTTCATTTAAATGAATTATTATTATAATTTTTTTTTTATAGTTCATTTTTAATTATTTAAAATCATCATTTCACAATTTTACAAACAAATACTTCTACACTCGTCTCCACTATTAGTTTAATCAATTCGAAGCTGTTTTATACTTGATTTCTTTGAGTATATGCTACAAATGTTTTATTTTGAAATATGAGAATTAAATAAAACCTATATTCAAGCTTTATGAACAAGAAAATGTAGATCGAATCATTTAGTTTTTTATTTTTGTTTTTTGAAATTTAAGCTTATATTTACTTAGATTATCTATCATCTTTTGTATATGAATCTTTGTCAAATTCTAGAAACCAAATACTTTTTAGGTTTCAAATTTTCGTTTTGTTTTTATAAATATAAGATATATCAAAATCATGAAAGTTATGTGTTGGAATAGTAGTTGTAGGTTTAAATTTCAAAAACAAAAAATAAAAAATAAAAAACGAAATTGTTATCAAACGGGAACCATAAATCAAAAATCATAAAAGCTCTCTTCACATTATAGCTTTTAATCTATTTTTATTTGATGTGATCATTTGTAATGTAAGAAATCGACGCTAAACGAGCCTACACACTGGTCTTTACTCATGTATGATCGTAAAATTTTGTACAGTCTTAACAATGTGAATAAAAAAGCTCATCGTGCATCTTTATTTGTAAAACCCTTCTGGACTAAACAAATAGTGGAAAGTGCGTTTAGCTGAAAATTAAGCCAAAACGTGATTAAAAAAAACATCTAATATAAATACATTTATTACAACAGGTAAAATGACAGAGTCTAAAATAAGAATGCGAGAATTATTATAAAGCTTGAGTATCTATCTCAAAATCAATTGACAATAAAAGGAGTAGCTCACTTTATTTTGTATATGCTTGGATGACTATCCACATATGAGATATTATGAGATCCTCAACACCCCCCTTAAGATGGTGTTTTTTTTTTGGGTTCGTCAATCTTGAATCGGATTTCAATTTCAATTTTATTGGATCGGAATATCCGTTTGAATTTATGAATTTTGATATCATATTAGAAAGCATGGACATCCATCTCAAAATCAATTGGCTATGAGAGGATTAGCATGTTATATATGCTTGGATTGAGATTTTAAGAATATTTAAAATTAACATTTAGAATAAAGATTTTAAGTACTTAGAAGTAATGATTGCAATCAAATGCTTGTTTGGATGTAGTTTTTAAGAGTATTTATTTTGAGTATTTAAAAGTAATGATTGCAATAAAAAACTTGTTTGAGTGTAGTTTTTATGAATATTTAGAATTAAAAATTATTTTGAGTATTTATAAGCAATGATTAGTATTGATTACAGTCAAAAGCTTATTTGGATGTAGTTTTTAAGAGTATTTAAAATTAGTATTTAGAATGAAGATTTATTTTGAGTATTTAAAAGTAATGATTGAAGTAAAAAACTCGTTCAGAAGTAGTTTTTTTTAGGAGTATTTAGCAAATAATTATTCTAAATACTCTTTCAAAATCTCATACCAAACACCTCCTAAGTCAATTGCATGGTGTCTATCAGTCTCCTCAGCCTGTCGATTATGGTATAACCTAACACTTTAAATATAGTTTTACAAAAGGGGTGATGTTGAAAAGACTCAGTAAAAACTCTTCTTAAAAAGTACAACAAATGATACAAGAAACATAACTGAACGAGCAGCTAAACATGCAATACCTCAACCAATAAACAAAAAAACAAACAACATCAAGATATCAGATAACGATAAGGTAGTAACCAACAATAGAGTACAATCACATTACCATAATAGGGAGCTCACCTTCTAAACACATGATGAAGGCAACCCTTCAAGGGTCCAAAAATTTCACTCATCACTAGGGACCTAGTTCTATAAAGCTCAAACCTAAAGTGAAAAATTAGTTGAAGCTCAAACCTAAAGTGAAAAATTAGTTGGGTTCTAAATCTTTATCTCAACCTCAGGAGTTACATCAACAATCTCAAATGGCTAAATCCTGTCAAAATCTCTCAAAAAATGGTGTGCAATCTTATAAATTGAAGAGAGTTGTCGTTTTAAGCCTAGGTATTGGATCTACGCACATCTCGATGCAAGTGCTTGTTGTGTTAATAGAAGGTCTGCTCTCTAACCATCAACTTAAGTTTACACATGCCTAAGACAAGACAGATACACCATATGGTACTCGTCCAATAGTGGCCCTAACGATGGAAGGGTCCAGGTCCACGTGCAACGCACACCAGGCATGCTCAAGTCAGTGTCAGGCTTCCATCCTGATCACGACCGTGATTTACCGTGTGTAACGACCCGATACATAACCGTTAGGTTATAGCACGAAAGTTGTTAATGCATGAAAATTTTAAAGAAAATTTATGGAAAACTCATACCTGCAAAACTTGTAAATAAGAACCTGGACATTTCAAAATCCATTTAAAACGACCCTGCAAGTTCCAAACAAAACACTTATCCTATCCAGGCAGTCAACAAATAAGAAGATCTCGAGATCTCAATTTTAAAACTAAAACAGTTCAAACTAAGTTATTACAACAGTTCGTGCTGAATGAGTTACAACTCGACTATAAGTAAACAACTATAAATAAGACACAACAGACTCATTTTTCCCCCGGGTCTATCCTCAGCTGTCGGTCATCCATCCTGGTGCGTACTTGCAACTATGGTTTTGAATCCATAGCCAACATAAAACGAAGATGTGAGTCTGTGAAAACTCAGTAAGAAACCCTGCACGAGGTGCACGCAGCATATAGAACTAGACAAGCATTAATCAAAAGTCTAAGAATAACATGCACAAACAAATGAGAAAGCATCCCGACTCTCGAGTGTCTGCGCCACGCGTTCCGAAACTCGTGGTGATACTCGAGGAGTCTCACCAACCGATGCCGTGAAACTCCAAAGTCACAACCCGACCCCTTAGGATACAACAGAGAGCCTAGACGCAATGGCTATCCAGTGGAGTCGTCCATGCTATCCTGGGTCCCTCCGACATAGTGGGGTCAATCAGTACACGTCAGATACCACGCAGGACGTCGAGCCGTGAGCGATCCAACCTGCTGCGCGACGCTCACTTATGCCTTAACAATTTCGGCTGCTCACTGCCTAGCAAGTTGCCAGCTCCAACTCATGTGATAAGGGATCTCCGTCCAGTGACTGATTCCCTTATCACCCCCCTATGCATCCAAGATCACTCGGCTATGCTACCCTTAAGGACAACTAGGTCCCGACCAATGCGATAAGATCCGAAAAGTCATTACACGATCATGTCGCGTAAGTCGGAGCACCTTGATACGTGGTTAAAGCTATGGAGTCGCCCAGACGTTTCCCAAGGTACCTCCGGCGCGAGTAAGGCGAACAAGAACCAATCAAGTTTTCCCACAGTACTAAGCCAGCCAGTAGCTCATCCAGCTGTAGGTGCAAGTATCTGTCCAAGCATTAGCGGATACACTAGCCAAAGTCAGGATCACACTTCTGCATGATAGTTTACAACTCGTACATGCTGCGGTGCTCGCAACTGTGCTATAGTTAGGTGTAAACCCAATAGTATCTTGAGGAGCTCCTAGGTACCAAAAAGGACTGCGGGAACCCAACACGTCTAAAAGACCCCGTGGTCAGACTCGATGGTCACGTGTCGCTCTCAGAATGGTTGCAATCCATCCTTTCACAAGCACAATCTCTCACATCTGACTACCTCTGTCTGTTAGAGAACATTGCCGCGTCCGACCACCCCCTATGGGTCGTTCCCTAACGTGCCACGTAGCAGCAAGCATTTATGGTCTACTGCAACCACCCTATGGTGGAGCAGAGACATGTCAAAACCATATGGCGGACATGCTCACACTATCAAGGAAAGAGACTTGACGCGCACATCAACACACAATGCATGCAACGACCCTATAATCTATTGCATGTGTACATAACAGGAGAAAGACGTATCATAAGCAATCTATCACCTTATTGGCCTAGAGCTCAATACATAAAAACAGATCATCATGATAAGATATTACACACAATACATAATCATATCATAATACCCTACAAGTACAGGTATTAAACCAGGCATCGCATATACATCGGATACTAAAACATATACATCATACGAGTATCAAGAATAAAAAGCTACCATTCTTCCTACATGTACATAAATCAACAAGAAACCCTACAAGCATCTAACCAGTCAAACATGAGCAAGATACAGCTTGAAATACATGAAGCATGATAAAGCAACATATAAATCCACATACGAACGTGCACAACAAACAAGCCTATGTTTCTAGGTAAATATAAGCAAACAACACCCTACTAGGGTCCCTTACTCTTGCTTACTAGAACTGAGCGGATGAGGCTCGATCCCCAAGGGGAGCACTCGAGTAAACCTCTGAACCTACAATGAAACAAGGCCAACCAAAAATTAGAGACGACGCCGAAGCGACTTATTGACAACTAAACAATAGACTTCCCAAACTCCTATATAACAAAACCACGCCAAAAATAATGACCATTCACACAAAGCTAACTCCGAAACATTTAAACTCGACTCGAGCTTAAGCTTGCCAAACCTCACCTAACACTAAACCTCCTATCCAACTCGAGCCAAACTAAACATAAATAACAAATGAAACCAGCCACGAACTTGATCGAACATCGAGTCTCAACATGTAATTTCGGCCAAGCAGCCTCTCTCGAGCAACAAGCCTCTACGATCCCTTTCAAGCCAAGAACCAGAAAATAACCTCACCCTTAACTAACCAAGACGAAAACCGAAACATTGGTTAACAAAACCATACCTGAGCTCCACGAGGAGAGATAGTGCGTCGACGAGAGAGAGAGAAAGACATCAGCGAAAGAGAAAGAGAGGGAGAGAGAGACGTCGACAGCGTCGCTGTTGGTTACGGCCGAGGCGACAAGTCGCAGCGAGAGGAGTCGATTTTGCAGAAAAGGGAGCGTCGATTTTTGCAGAAGAGGCGGGGGAGGGGGGGAATCGTGGAGAAGAAGAAGGAGGGAAAAAGAAGAAATTAGGTTTTTAGTTTTTAGGTAATTACAATTAGATCCTCCGATTTTCTATTTTATAAAAACGTAATCCTAAAATTCTCAAGAAACGATTGTAGTTGGCTTAGATGTCCATTTAGCTTGGAAGATAACCTGGTTCGAGTCCTGAGTGAAATGGTTTGTCACACCGTGTGCCTGAAACTAGGCTATAAGAGGATGAAATCACTATCCATCTCAGTCTTTAGATGAGGACAAAAGATATCTAAAACATAGTTCTAAGAACATAACACAGTCCCTCAGCATGCATAAACCAATGTTACATGCATCACATACGAGAAAACAATAATCAAATATCCTAGCATGATACTAACAAATAATGCATATCATCAATACATACATCAACATGATCAGAGCCTATATTACAGAATCATAATTATCTATCCACTAACAAGCTCAACTATTCAAAACACAAAACATGTTATCGCATCCAATTCATAACAGACAACTATATAATGACAAACATATTTAAATATATACCAAATTAATTCACAGTTACTTCATATGATATCCCTAGCATCCCAGCTAAGTCTAACATGCTCGACAATCAATACCGATAATCATATAGCACAAGCATAAAAACTCAGTTACACAGACAATTCCAATTGTTTTCTTTTAGCCCATAATTGTTTTCTTTCAAAAAGAAGCGCCAGACTGCATTTGCCAAAAGTTTAGCTTTTAAAAAACACGCATTTAAGAAAGATACGTTTCAAATCCAATTGAAGATGAAAACATGAAATGTTGGACCTTCGTGACTTGCCGTGAGAAGTGAAAACAAAATTATGTTAAGAAAGAATCATGTCTACTTCAAGAGACAAAGAGAAAGAGATTATCAAAGAGAACTGTTAGGCCACTAAGGAGGATAGTTCTAGGATATTAATATAATATGTGTAAGGGTAAGATAGTAATTAGTACTTAGGGTTTTAGTATATATATGTGAGTTATGGTCTCTTGTAGGATATGAAAATTGGTATTGTTGTCTTTGCATAGACATTGGGAGAGAGCAGCCCTCTTGAAAGGCTATTGGGAGAGACTTAGCCCTCTCGAAAGGCTAAGGGTTCGGTATTGTAACTCTATTATCTCGATATAGTGTTATAATTGTATTCTCTTGTTCTTGTGCTTTTATCTTCTCTAGTATTAGATCTTTTGTCATTGTTAAGATTATTGATGTCTTAACAAGAACATGCAGAAGAACCTTAAGAGATCTTAGGCTCGTTGTGGAGAAAAGCAAAAATATCTTTTCGACAGTCAAGAAATAACGTTTGCAGATTTTTTTAAAGAAGTTTTCTTCCCACGACAAATGAAGAATTATACAACAAAAAGACTATATGCAGATGGAGAAAACTTGGGCAAAGAGCCAAAAAATCATAGAGAAAACATAGAGTGACGATTTTTTTGGTGTCACAAAAAAAGTGAACATGTATGTGTCGAGTGACGAGTGACCTTTTGTTGACGACTATTGAAAATAGCCGCCTAAACTGTTATACATAATTTTTAACTTTATGAATTATAGAAAATGTTGAATGGAGTATCTAAAAAGAAAAAGAAAGGGAGGAAAATGTTGAATGAGTTAAAAGACATATTAGACTCAAAATAAACAAATTCAATTGACTTAAGACGCTAAATAGTTGGTTAAGGATCTTACCCTTTTTAGGTTCTATGACACAAAATTAAGAGGTTAAGGATCATCTTGATTTTATGCCTTTTATGTTAGGTATAGTTGTTCTTTGTACGTGATAAAAAAACCCCATGAGATATCGAAAAGGTTGGTGGCGCAGTAATTTTATTGTTTGGTGTTAATTTAGTCTAACACCGTCACTGATTCGATCATGAAAACAATATTTGACTCTCAATTTATTTGAGACCAACAAATTAGAAAAGTTTTTTTTTTCTTTTTCTTCTTCTTCTTCTTGGATTAGACAAAATATAGAAGTTAAGCAAATGGTAACGTGTAGATTCTAGATTGTATTAATTTTAAATAAACAAATTCAAATATTGAAATCTTCGTGTATTTATTGCCATCATCTTGACTATGTGATGAGTGTTAAAGTTAAACAAGCTCTACCAACTTACACCTTGTTAAGAAAACTTGTTAAAAGATCATTTTTAATTAGGTAGATATCTAGTAGTATAGAATGAATCCATTATCTATTTGTTTAATCAACTAGATGAGATATTTTGTATAACTTGGTTATAACTTACAAGTTTAAATCTCTTTGTAAATGTTATTAAAAAAAAAAAAAAAAAAAAAACTCAAAGCTCGTATTGTCCAAGTAGGTATCTTAGAAAGTATGGACATTCATTTCAAAATTAATTGACTTAGAGTATAATAAGTCGCCTTACCTTATAAATGTGTTGAAGAATCTTCACATTTTCAATGTGAGAGAATGGCCACAAGGTGAGTATCTCCAACATATCTTCTCAAGATGATGCCATTTTTGAGAAAGTTATATTGGATTGAAGCCATCTTTCCTAAAAATGGTGCGATCTAGGCATGTTGGAGATACTCATCTTGTGGTCAATTTGGGTTGTGACCATTTGTCCCATATTGAAAATGTGAGGAGTGATAATTAAGGTGGACTATTCTCTTCCTAGTCAATTTATTTTGAGATAGATTTTCACATTTTCTAATAAAATATGTTAACACCATGTGATTATTGTCCATTCCTCTTACTTTGTTGAAAAAAATTACTCTTTTATTTGTTTTTTCTTTGACAGTCCAATAATTAAAATGGAACAAATTTTAAAATTTAGAGTAAAAAAAACTTAAGAGTTAAAATGAAACAAGATTCAAAACTTCAAAATTAAAATGATAAAGATTTGTTAGTAAATGTTTTGATGAATGAATAAAGAAAGGTAAAATGAGTGGTGGTGAACATGTGACAATTAAGAAAAGAGTGGTAGCCCTACCAGCCACCACAATGGTTAAGCTAAGTTGTGGCATATTGATTGGCTATATGAAATCTAAACATTTGACTTTCTATCACCCATTTTCTGTCTTAATCCCTATTATATTTTGGAAATATAATATGGTATTCGTTACTATATGATAAAATATTCTTAGCAATTCTCAAATAATTATTTTGGTATATAAAGTCAAGCCTGCTCCTAGATTGCCAAATTAATTAATTACCTGTTTTATTCTTCAAATAATACAATATGAATTTTCAATTAAATGATTTTATATTTTATTAGATATTAGTTTAGATATAATTATTAAAAAAAAAAAAAAAAGGTAAAATTACCATGTGAAGTTTTACCTTTCAGTAGGTAAAAAAGTAAACTGTTTGGCACAGTACGGATTGTATGGGGAAGGCACAGCCTCTTTCCCATTTTAATTTATGGTTGCTATATTAACCCAACCTAATCTCACTTTTCTTTAAAAGTTCAACTGTTTTGTTCCTCAATAATACCTCTCTTTTTGTCTGCCTTCCTACACAACAAAACAAAATTATAATTTAAGTCACTTTATAATTATTTGA
>JBBMEG010000018.1:15370058-15400258 GCA_037832605.1 Cyclanthera cordifolia | reverse complement strand
ATGATTTTATTAAATGATGTTCATGCATAAGAGGTTAAGGCCCCGGGTTAGACTTTGTGTTAGGTCGGGTCCTTACATATGTGTTATTGTTCCAAATGATTGTACTATACCAAGAGGTAAGCTTATGTGTATAATTGTGGCTATTCCAAATTATACAACTTGCATAATAGACCCTTAAGGAAAGAGTTAAACAAAATAAATTAATTTACAGCTATCTCGATTAGTTAATTTGGTTTAGTCGTTCTCGTTAATTTTAAATGTTATTGTTTAATTGATATGAAATGTTATGGTGTCAAAATGATTATATACTAAGTTTGAGTTTGATGTTGGGTAAGAGTCAATAAAATAGAAGAACTTATTTTGGCCTTTCCAAATAGGTAGATGAACGTGATAAATTTAAATTAATTTTTTTAGCTCATGATCAAGATTGCAATTAGATTAAATCGAACCATTGAATCCGAACTTTGCCCATAGTTTTTCAGTTTTTTTAATTAAATTTTACTATTTATTTAGAATTTAGTTCAAACACTATTTTTTTTTTTTTACATTGGGAATTAATTCTTAGTTCTTTTTGGGATTTGACGGGTTTCACTATTTCTACACGTTAGATTTAAGAAATCAATAATTTATTTTAGCGGGTTTCGATAACCCGACCAAATTTGACATCGTTGTCAGGAACTTCACTTAGTTTCTCATTGTTGTTTTTCTTTTTTTGTTTTGTTTTCATACAAAAATTGTGTTTTGAAAAAAAAAATATTTCCAACAATTTTGGCCAAGAGCCGGTGAAGATATGTTTCAGGGTAATGATTTAAATGATCTTAAAAACCAACTTTCTCATAAATTTTGTAGTCCGTCAAATGGTTGCAAGGCAAATGCATAGTAATTTTATACGAGTCATAACCATAAATATATTTTCTAGCCAATATCAAATGAATTATGATCCTTATTTTGATTACTATAACCATGAATGGGCTGATCAATCTAATTTTTGTATGGAAACGAAGGAGACTATCAAAACCAAATACTTAGAAGACTTCAACAAATCATCTCGAGTTTCTATGCAAACTGATACCTCAAAATCAAGTATGTCTTTAGAAGATATTATTAAGATTGTCACTAACCATACTTTTCAATTTCAATAGGAAACGAGAGCTAACTTGGAGAATTTTGGGATTACATTACTTAATTGACTAATATTGTTAGAAACTTAGAGATTCTATAAGAGGAACAATATTTTAATGCCACTAAGATAAGAAGTTTTGATGTAAGATTCATTGACAGTGAAGATGAGTTGGAGAATTTTGAGCCATGTCAAAATGATGTTTGTGAGATAGAAGAAAATGAGTCTATAAACAAAAAAGAAATTCACGTGATAAAGCATGAGACTGTAAAGACTACCTTTACTTTATTTCACAAAATCTTCTTAAAATAGGCTATTTTCTTTATTCTAACCCATCTTTAGAGTTTGATTTTCTGTCGTTTGGATTCATTAACTTATATTTTAACAAATAACAATTTTTTTTTGTTTACTTGGTGTATTTGAGAAGCAAAAAAGTCTACTAGACTTAGTAGGCTACATCAATTCAAGCAAGTGAAAAGACAAAATAATTTTATGTACCTTGATGAATAACGTTTAATCGTCACAAAACGACGTTAAATGATTGCCCTATTAAGAGGCAACCCAATATTTTTTCCACTCATTGTTTTAGTTTTTTTTCTTTGATTTTTGGTATTGTTTTTTATTATTTATTTATTATTGCAGTGCATTAGTTTTCAATAAAGCATGACAACCAATACTTTCAACACCAGAAACTATCTAGTTCAAGTCATTCGCATATTTAGGAAGTTCATTTTTCTTATCTTTTTATTGTTTTTGTTTTTTTTCGACATTCTACATTATCATATATATTGAGGACAATGCATAGGTTAGGTGTGGGAGAGGTTTGCTTCGAATTTAGTGTGCTCTTAATTCATATATGATGATTTTTCTTTTGAATCGTAGAGTCTTTGTTGATATCCTTGAATGATTGTAAGTTAGGAATGTCTTTTAGTTTGAATTTTAAAGCATGATAGAGATGAGCATAATTAGAGTTTTCCTTAAAATTATATGATAACGTCTTATTGATTTATTGATTAAAAATGTACAAGACTTGATGCAAATTATCCACTTTTGTGAGATTTTGAGCCTATGAGCAGTTTATTATATTTTGCTCAATTTATTTCTTGTTGAGCGATCCAACTTAATGTGTTTATTCTAAAACTTGCTTTTGAATGCATTTTGAGACCCTTATTTTTTAATTGATACTTTACCAATTTTTGGCTTTTAAATGCCCACACCTTTGAAAATTTTCCAGCAGTTAGCCACTTTGAACTTTTTTTTCTTGATTATAGTCTATCGTCTTTTAACCTTAGACCATCTCATGTGTTGGCCTCAACCTTGCAACTCTGTCAAGAAAAGAGAAAACTCAACCTTGCACCTTTGTCAAGAAAAGAGAAAAAAGTTGCATATTAGTTGTTAAAAAAAAAATCAAGCCAAAAGAACAATAGCTCAACGACATTAGTGAACGCTGAAGAACCATGAGGTCACGGGTTCGAATGGTTCATGCAAGAAGAAAGCGTGAGAATAAAATAATGACTGTGTTTTTTTATTATTATTTGGCATGGCATGCACGATTAATTCATGGTCTTGATCATAAAACACAAATTTTTCCTCTTATCTTACCTTTAGCTAAGCCACATTACAACCTTTGTGAATTTTCTTTAATTTTTGTATTCAAATCATCTATATTGGAAGAGATTTGATTCACTTGCAAACTTATGGTAATAACATCCTATGTTGTGATTTTGAGCATAAAAATATCCTAAATATTTCGAGTGTTAAGTGAAACCTTGAGAGAATTGATGAAATGATGAAATGCTTGAGTTCTTATACAAAATATTGCTTATGAATGTTCATTCTTTTGATTGAAGCTAAATTCAACTTTGACTTTATGGATATTCTTCGATATTAAGATAGATGAAAAACGAGTAGATAGAATAATTGATAGGGAAAGGGGGAGAATGGGTGAGAATGGATGAAGAAGCTGAAAAGGTTAACTCATGAAACTATAAGATTAATTAGTTTTAATACACTAATTTAAAATAATAGTTTTTTTTTTTTTTAATTTTAGGGATTATTTTAAAATTTATTGAAATGTATGAGGACCAAAATTGAACATGTGAAAGTCTAGAGACCAATTGGAACAAAAATAAAAGTTCAAGGACTAAAATTGAACATTGAAAAGTCAATGGATCCAAATGGGTTAACCTTTTCAGCTTCTTCATTCCTCCAAATTGAAAAGGCAGGGACTAAAATTTAACCAGAAGTTTTCTATATTACGTCACATTTAAGTTTTTTATTCTACGTTAAGTTTTTAACTTCAACTTTGGGTTGACAAAGTTTTTATCTAACTAACAGCGACAGAAAATTGGATCAAAATAATATTTTAGCTAACAGTAATCAAACAACTATAAACAACTTGATAAGTAGATAATGAGTATTCAATTTTATTCGATTGATCAATATTATATAACTGATAATTTGCAAATTAGAAAAATTTTTTAGGGATATTATTTAAATAAATTAGATATTTAAAAAAAAAATCTTGGAAAGCAAAATAATTGGAAGAAACAAAGTAACAAATATTAATAAAAATGAAAGATTATATCCAAACAAGTTGTTAGTACAACTCCTCCATACAAATCTACATCAAAACAAGTTTTTGGATACAACCACTCCTTAGAAATCTGCATCCAAATAAGTTTTTTGTTCCAACTACTTTTAGAAATCTATATATCCAAACAAGTTTTTAGTTGCAACTACTTCTCATAAATCTACATCTGAACAAGTTTTTTATTTCAGTCATTATTTCTAAATGCTCCAAATAACTTATCATTCTAAATCCTAATTTGAAAAACTACAAACAAACATCCCCTAAAGTTTAATTATATTTTTAATACAAAAAAAGAATTATCAGTTTCTTTGTTTGTGTTTAGTTTTAATTCATTAATTTATTTCTTTTTTGTTTCAAATTGTCAAAATATAAGTGTTTTTTTAAGTACAAATTCAAGGAGGGAGACTAGAATCCTACATAGACGATACCACTTCTTTCAAATAAATAAGAGCCAAATACTTGAACTAGATTACCTCCAAACAATGAAACCAACGTGGCACTAACCTGGATGTTTCTTATTGTTTCTTTAATTAGTTTTATTGATTCTTGATTTTTCTACTTCATAAAGCAAGTACATTGAGAAATAAAACCTAGTTGTTTTCGAGAAGAAGACCTAGGCGATGACGTCAGTGAGAAAGAGGAGAGATAAGGATTTTTTTTTATTGTCTTCAATCATTTAATTGATAGACGTCAATTAGCTTCACTTTGTTTCCATCAATTTAACTAATGTCATTCAATCGGTGTCATTAATTTCCTTCAATCTATTCCAACAATTGCCTTAAATCACTATCAATGTGAAAAAGAACAAACAGGGTTCGAAAAAGAAGATGAAAAAGATGCATTGATTGAATACTATTTGATTCAATAAGTTGAACTTAATGAAGACTATTAATTGAAACTAATTGAAAGCTATTAGCTAAAATCTTTTAAAGACTATCAGTAGAAAGCAGATTGAAGACTATCATCTTAAAATTTATTGAAGGCTATCAACTGAAAAATGATTGAAGGACAGTGAAACAGATTGAAGGCTATCAATTGAAAGCTGATGCACATTGGTATTTTTCGAGGACCGCCTCATACATATTTATTGAAATAGAGGAAACAAACCAATTGAATAAAACCGATTAAATCAAAATGCAAGATACCTAACATGCACCAACTACTTACTAATATAATGAAACTGATTGAATCAAACATGCAATCGATTGAAATTGAAGAAACCAACCTAATTGGAATAGACTTAAAATGAACTCAGTAAAAAATGGCCAATTAGTGCGACAAATAAATCAATTGAATTGTTGGTGAAAAAACATACCGAATGAAACGTTGGTGAAAATTGTAAGAAGTGTAATGTTGTTTTTAAAATAATTGAAGAAAATCGTAGTGAAATCGTGCATTGCGTATGTGAAAGAAATCGCGTATAGCAACAATGAAACGCGTGTGCATGATAGAAGCCTAAATCAAAAATTGTCCTTTCATGAATAATTTCTCCTTTCATTTCATTTATTGTCCTAAATCAACTCTCTAGCTCTCAACCCCACGGCCACAACTACTCCACTGATCATTGTCGTGAATCAACACTTTAAAACATTAATTTTAAACCGTTTTAAGGATAACATTGCGTTTGATATATCTTCAAAATGCTTGGATTCTTAAACTCTCTACCTCTCACGCTTGAGGGAACATATATCTATGCTGCCTTTGGCATTGCTTCTTAAGTTTGAGATAAGACTTCTTAACTGCTTGCAATTCGACGACGACGACATTCATCGGTGTCCTTTCTCTAGGTGTCCTCAATGAGCATGACAGACCAATTCTCATGAATGAAACCACACATTCTTCCATCCATCTTGCCATAGTTCCTCTATCATCTTCGCCATTGATCATTATCGCCGTTTCTCGTCTTCTATTTTCATTCTCTTCTTCTTGATGGATTTCTTCGAACTCGATAGAGGGATCAACTATACTCATATCACCATGAGGCAAGGTCGATGCAACAAATGAATGAATATCAACACCCTCGCCGAATGCATCATCGGTGGGTCTCTTTCCAATGATCATCTCTAATAGTAGTATTCCAAAGCTGAAGACATCTCCTTCGCTGGAAATACTTCCACCAGATCCATACTCTGTCAATTGTCCAATCATATCATTATACTAACAAAACAAAAAAAAGAAAATTTAAAGGTCTAACAATGGTTATTGAAAGATGGAACCATTGAGATAGAAGAGAGAAATACCTGGAGGGATATATCCGATTGAACCCTTGAGTGTAAGTGACATGGTTTGACCAACAGATAATTCATCATTTGGTCCTTCCAACATGAATCTAGCCAACCCAAAGTCCCCTACATGAGCTACCATATCCTCATCCAACAATATATTGCTAGGCTTTAGATCACAATGAACGATCGGAGTTTCACAATGATTATGTAGATAATCTAATCCACATGCAATGTCTATAGCAATGTCCAATCTTTGGATAAGACTTAACCTTCTTTGTTCGTGCTCTGGATTTGCAGGATGAAGCCAAGAGTCAAGATTTCCATTCGACATGAAGTTGTATACAAGAGCTTTAAATTCATTGCCTTGAAAATCAATACTCGAGCAAGAGGTTACGATTTTAAGGAGATTTCGATGCCGTATATTTGAGAGAGTGTTGCATTCGTCGACAAAACTCTTGTAACCACCTTGTTGTTGGATGTTTACAACCTTTATGGCAACAATAGATCCATCATTCAAAAGAACGCCTTTGTATACAGATCCAAAACTACCCGAGCCAATCAAATTGTCCATAGAGAATCCATCAGTTGCTTTACTGAGTTCCGAATACGAAATTTGTGGTAGAAACTCCTTCGCATACGATGGAGTTGAAGTATCTTTCTTCCGCTTCTTGTTAAGCACAAAACACACAAAAAAGATGCTCACCAAAACAATAATAAATGCAACTGTAGATATTACAGAGATTAACACCTTTGGTGCTAGAAATCTCTTGTTGGATGAATGCGTTTGGTTCAGAAGGCATGGAGGAAAATGTAATAGTTGTAAACCACCACAAAGATTGTTATTCCCAAGGATAGAAATCATGGTTGAATTTGAAAATACTCCTTCTTCAGGAACTTGTCCCTCTAAGTTATTGTAAGATAGATCAAGATATTTGAGTGAAGGAAGGTTGGCAAGAAATTGAGGGATTGGACCAGACAAGTTGTTGGTTGAGATGTTAAGTATTTCCAGGCCTTTCAAAGCTACCAAAGATTGAGGAATTGGTCCCTCGAATAGGTTACCCCCAAGAAACAAGCGTTGCATGCTCGTACATTGATCGAGGATAGAAGGAATATGACCTGATAGTTTGTTGTCAGATACGTCTAGTTCCGATAACCGAATTAGCTTACCGACTTCATTTGGCAATGAACCAGTAAAGTAGTTATGATCCAAATGCAAGAAGATTGTAAGGGAAGAAAGACCAAGGACTTCCTTTGGTATGGTACCATTTAGGTTGTTATGAGACAGGGTAAGAGACTGGAGGCTTCTGCATTGTCCTAAGCTTGAGGGTATACTTCCTTCGAGTCCGTTTCGACCCATGGAGAGCTCGACCAGTAAAGATAAGTTACCAATGGAGGAAGGTATTGACCCAGTTAATTTGTTAAGACTTAAATCAAGCTCCCTCAAGTTGTGAAGATTCCCAATACTGGAAGGAATACTACCAGTGAGATAGTTAAAATCGACTTCCAAGACTTGCAAGTAATTCAAATTCCCAATCTCAACGGGAATACTTCCACTTATCATATTTGCACCCAACAGTAGAAGTGTAAGCTGGGTTAGATTGGCGATGGATGAAGGCAATTCTCCTCCAAAATGATTTATAGTAAGACCAAACCATTGTAGTCTAGTACAATTAGTCAAGGAATTGATGAAATTCAAATCCCCAACTCTTCCACTTCCAAGTTTGTTGTTAACAAAGTTGAGTGATCTCAAGTCAGTTAACCTCCCAAACTCATGTGGTATGATTCCAGTGAGATTGTTTTGAGAAATATCTAATGTCTGGAGACGGGAGGCATTCGCGAAGGACGCGGGGATCGGGCCGGTAAAATAATTGATACCGCCGAGGAAGACCCTGATATTTGGAAGAGTAAATCCAACATTTGGAGGTATGGTCCCATGGAAACGGTTTGAAGCGAGAGACAAGTGAGTAAGAGAAGTTATATTATAGATCGAAAGCGGCACTATACCAGTCAAATAATTCCCAGCAACAGATAACAATTCCAACTTAGGAAGGCGTCCAAGCTCATGAGGGATAGTTCCTTGAAAGTTGTTGTTTATAAATTCCAAATCAAAGAGGGAGGAAAAATTCCCAATCCAAGATGGAATAGTTCCAGACAGGTTGTTGTAGGAACATAGAAAGTTTTGCAACTTGGTTAACGAAAAGAAGTGGTGTGGAATATGACCTGCAACTGTATTGTGAGTAATGTCGAAAACAGCAAGCTGAGTGCAATGACTTATATTTGTCGGAATCTCACCGGTAAGATTGTTGTTGGATAGAAGGAGATAACGCAACTGCAGCAGCCGACCAAACTGTTGAGGAATATGACCGTTGAATTTGTTGTTTGACAGTGAGATTCCAAGGAGAGAAGTCATGTTCCCTATGGAAGCCGGAATGGAAGCTCTCAGATTTTGAGCTTCCAAGTTCAAAGCTACGACTCTTCTTATGGTAGAGTTTGTGCAAGTAACACCAAACCAACCACAAAAATGTGTGGATTCACTCCAAGAGTTCATGATTCCAAATGGATCGTCCGATACTCTGCTTTTCAAATCAAGCAGAGCTAACCGATCTGATTCTTCTCCACTATTGGTTGCAGTTGCCAAATCCCAGATCAAAAAACACAGTAACAAACGTTGCATGTTGTTGCTGTTCCTCCAATCATTCATTTTCCACAGAAAAATCAAAGCAAAATGAGAGAATTCTTTTGTTTTATTTCATTTCCTTGATTGCAATGCCTTATTTATACAAATAAAATAAACCCAATTTATCTAACATTAAGAGGAGGCATTTTGTGGTGGAAATTTTGGGTTCAAGCATTGGTTTCTTGACTGAAAGGATAAGAAAATGAAGACTTTATAATCCTACCCTACCTAAAAGAAATTTGTTGGAAAAATATTACAACAGCTTCTCCTTTCAATTATTCCACTCTTTTCTTCAATCAACTTTCTACAGCTCTTCTTTCAATTTAAATTAATATAGTGACTTGACTTGTCAATTCTAAAATTAATGCAAAGGTAACTCAAAGTCAAGGTCAACCAGCCATGACACTACTCACTAATTTTTTTTTTTTTGAAAGAACAAATTTATAAACAATCAATAGGAGTCAGATCAAACAACACCAAAAGGCCACCTTAGGCGGTAGACACTCCTCCCAATCCACACAAGCCTGGCCATCATCTAAAAAAAGAACATTCAAATACAAGCATAAAGCACCTCGGTTACAACCTCGCTTACAAATCGAAAACAAAATCCCCTGAAACCGAGGAATCAAAACTAAAATATCCTCAACAACATTGTTGAGCTTAGAAAAATCTTGGGAAACCCCATTAATGATTCATGAAGTTCCTAAAATAAGATTCCACCAAGATAAACGGGAGAGCACATTTGTTCGCTTCCAAGATATGCTTCTAAGCCTTCTTTCAAAGCCAGGCCTTCCATCATCGTAGAAGACGAAGCCAACATGTTCTTACGAGCACCAACCAGCAAGGGCGATCCACTCTCATCCCGCACAATCCACCCCGCTCCACCAAGACCAGAACGCTCATCCCACGAACCATAACATTAAGCTTCCATCTTCCCACCGGGGAAGCCTTCCAACCATCCAGAGACCCACTTGGTGGCTCCTGAACAGGAAGCTCAACAACACCATTAACCGCCCTCCCTGCAAAAGAAATAAACGCATCAGAAATCAAAGCAGACAACTTTCGACCCTTAACCCCATGAATATTATTTAATAAAGAATTGTGGTAAATCCAAAGTTGCCAAATCATGATCCTAACTTTCGAAAGATCGTGACTTGGGACCTTGGAGATAATGCCTTCCCATAAACATTCCCCAGAATCTGCAAACCTGAAGAAGGGAACAAAGTCAGAAAATCAACCCAAACCTTGGTTACCACCTTGCAATCTTTAATTAAGTGCAAATTAGTTTCGATGTTTTTACCACATAAAAGACAATAGTCATTAATATCCACCCCTCTTTTTCGGATGTTATCTTTAGACGGAATAACGCTATTCAGCACATTCCACCCCCCAATCTTAATTTTAGGGGCAATATCCACCTTCCAAAAGAATTTCCAGATATTAGCTTTATGGGAAGCATCTGAAACAGAAGGCAAGTCCACATTAGAGAGATTCATAGCCAAGTGATACACATTTTTCACACTGAACTGGCCATTAGAATTCAGATTCCAAATAATGACATCATCCATAGCCCTATCCCCCAGGGGAGTTCTTAATATAATCTCAGCCTCCTCACAGGAGAAAATACTTTCAATCTTAGCCGCATCCCAATTTCTTGAGCTATCAATGAGATTGGCAAGTTTCATCTCCTTTCAAGGCGACTGAGCATTGTGAGCATAAGGCCACTCAGCCCGACCAATCCACGGGTCTCTACCAATCACTATCGACTTGCCATTTCCCACTTTCAACCGATAGCCATGCCTCAACAGCGCACACCCTCAAAGGATACTCCGCCATGTTAACGATGGGGATCTCCCTAACTGGGCCCTCAAGAAGTCCTCGTCCCTATAATAACACCTCTTCAGCACCTTAACCACCAAGCTCTCCAGCTCACGCAACAGTTTCCAACTCAGCTTAGCAAGCATGGCTTGGTTGAACTGGGCCAAGCTACGAAACCCCAAACCTCCCCTATCCTTACTCGCGCACAACTTCCTCCAACTTTTCCAGTGAGCCATTTTATGCCCATCCTTGAAACCCCACAAAAAATCAGCACACGCTTGATCAAACTCACCACAAACATCCTTGGGCACACAGAAACAACTCATCATAAAAGTAGGGATAGCCTGAGCCACAGCCTTAATAAGAATATCCTTACCACCTTTGGACAAGATTTTTCCCTCCTAACCTTGAAGGAAGCTCTTGACCCTCCCCATCATTTTTTGAAACATAATCTTTTTATTCCTCCCTGCAACTGACGGCATCCCAAGATAGGTCCCTAAGTCAACACCCGTTTTGACCCCAAGGATACTGCACAATTGCGATCTACCAGCACCTGCCACATTCTTACTAAACATAATAACCGACTTTTCAAAGTTCATAACTTGCCTAGACGCTAATCCATAAACCTCGATAATGTTTTTGATGCCTTGTAGTCCTCCTCTGAAGCCCTGAAAAACAACAAACTATCATTAGCAAAAAAGAGATGAGAAATAGCGGGGCAGAAATTATTAATTTTCAGCCCTTTAAACTTGCTCAACATTTCTCCCCTCCGCATTAGAGACGAGAAACCTTAAGCATAAATAAGGAAAAGGTAAGGGAAAGCGAATCTCCTTGTCTCAAGCCTCTTCTAGTAGAGAACTAACCCTGGGGGGATCCATTAACCAGGACCTCGTAGCAGACTGAAGAGATGGAAGCATTAATCTTTTTAATCCATGACTCATTAAATCCCATAGATCTCATAATGTTAAGAATAAAGCCCTAATTCACCCTATCGTAGGCTTTGCTCATATCCAGTTCAAGAGCAGCCCACCCTTCTTTACCTTTCCTTTTTTGATTGATAGCGTGAATTCAATCAAAACCAATCAAAGCGTTGTCAGAGATATGTTTTCCAGGCACGAACGCTGATTGATTTAATGAAATAATTTTATCAATGAGAGGTTTAAGCTGGTTAGCTAGCATCTTTGCTATAACTTTGTAAACGGTATTGTAGAGGCTAATCGGCCTAAAGTCCTCCATCTTAACAAGGCATTGAATTTTCGGGATAAGTGCAATTAACGTCGTATTGAAGGAAGATAAGTCTGCATCTTCATTAAGGACCTTTAAGCACGCTCTCATCACCTCATCCCCCACAATATTCCAATAATTATTGAAGAAAAAAGCATTAGCTCCATCAGGACCGGGAGCGTTATCAGAATTCATGCTCTTCAAAGCCTCAACCACTTCTTCTTTAGAGAACGGGCAGTTAATTTTCTCATTATCCAAGTCTGTGATAGTTTTACAAACCCCCTCCAGCCCTGCTGCCTTATCATAATCGAAAACGATCTTGTCCTTGAACAGATTAGTAAAGTAGTTCACATCCACACTACTAATACATCTATCCCCTTCAACCTAAGAACCCGACTCATCTTTCATTTTCACGATCTGGTTCGACTTCTTCCTTTGTGAAGCTTTTCGGTGAAACCATTTAGTATTCTTGTCGCCTCATTTCATCCAATCCATTCTAGATCGCTGCTTCCAATAGGTTTCTTCAATTTCAAGGAGATCATCAATTTGCCTTTCTAGTTTCTCAATCTCGCTAATGGGGGGAGATCCCCGAGCCTTCAAATCGGCCAACACCGACTATTTTCTAGCAATAGCTTCAAGGATCGAACCCCTCATCTTGCTCTTGTGCCATTTGACTAGCACTCTAAGGCTTCCTACAATCTTTTGAAACATCTCATTTGCAACCCAATGCCCACGCCTACCCCCCGACCAGCTATCACGAACAATATTCCTGCAATCATCAAACTTAGCCCACCCATTCTCAAACCTCACCAGCTTTTTCTTGCAAAACAACAAATTATCATTAGAGAACCAATTAAACTTAGCCGTTATGGGCCTATGATCAAAGAAATGAAAATTACGATGTTCCACAACAAAATTATCAATGATAGGAATTAAGGAAGCAGAAATCAAGAACCTGTCAAGACGGCCACGAACCAAGTCGTTCTTCCTCTTGTTTCTACACAAAGTGAAAGGATCTCCCGAGTGCCCCGGATCGACCAACGAGCATTGGTCAGCAGCTTCCCGGAAGCCATGAACCGACTCACGATTTCTCTGCTTCCCGGAAGCAACTTTCGACACACAAAGGACTTCATTAAAGTCACCAGCCACCACCCAAGGGATATCCCTCATACCATGAAGGCTACACAGCAGCTTCCAAGAATCCTTCCTTTTCGCCACCACCGGATTACTATAAAAACATGTGATCCTCCACTCACCGATACCATCTTTCACCACCATATCGATGTGCCTTGGTGAGAAAGAGTTCACCCTCACATCCCACCCCTCCTTCCACAGTAACATTAGCCCCCAACTACTGCCCTCACTCGGCATCGCAAAATAATGATCAAACTTGATCTCAAATTTGACTTTACAAGCCAATTTCTCTCCTCCTTTCGACTCAGAAATGAACACCATTTGGGGTTGGAACTTTTGCACCTCATATCGAAGTGCCTTGAATGCTTGGGGATTCCCCAATCCCCGAACATTTTAACTCAAGATTTTCATTGCATCCGGCGGGGCTGACTGACAGCTTCCTCCGATATCCCACTACTTTCCATAGTGCCTGTTGTCTTTGCCTTCTTAGAAACATTACTTTCAGCCTCCCCTTCCGTCCCGAGTTGCTTCCTTTTTTCAGGACACTCTCTATCTTCCCTCATTTCCCCCTTCCCTATAATCAATATTATTGCAGCATTTTTCTCTGGCTCTCCTTTTCTATTTCCCTTTCCCTAAGTCACCTCCCTTTTCAATCATTCTTTTGGTTAAATCCCCCTCATTCTTTATAATCATAGTCTCTTTGTCCACCCCATTCCAGACCTTCATCTCTCCTAATTTTTTGCCACGGGAAAATCTAGACAATTTCTAAATTTCAGCCCAACCTTGCCTTTTCCTTTTTAATTTTTCACTCCACTAGGCCTACTTCTTCCTGTCATCTCTCATTTCTCGTCCTCCCTTACCGACTCTTCTCCCTGGCTCAGCCCAACAGCTTCCCTCAATCCACCTTCCCTTGTCGCCACTTTAATTCTTTCCTCCTTCTCCTCCCTATCCTGGGCCAGCCCAACCAAAACAGCGTCAAAGTCTTTTGGATCCACTACTGTGGACCTACCCAGCCCACTGACGCACTTCTTTCCTGATCCATCACCTAAAGCCGCTCGCCTTCCCTCACCTTCAGTCACGCCCATCCCATCAACTCCTTTAAAACTTTCCTTTCTTTTTAGCCCAGCACATCTTACTTCCTCCTCATTCACCCTGCTCAGCCCACCTTTAACAGCCCCCTTTTCTCTTGACTTTTTAATCAGCCGGCCCAGCCCAAAACAATCAGCTTCTTTTGCTCTTTGATTTTCAAACACTAACGCGCGCGCAGGCTTGCTCTCACCTACCTCTCCTGCTCTTCTCTGACTTTGATCAAGTACACCCTCCGTACACGGCACCATCAACCTCACGCCAGACGACCATTGAAATTCGCCGAAAACAACCGATCTCTCCCGGTTTCCCCATTCTCCTCTGATGCACCTTCTCTCTCCGCCCCTCTTCACCCCCATGTTTATTTTCCCTCTGGTAACCCAACATCCTCCTTATCTTCCATGTTTCTCCACTTCGAAACCCTATCTACTCGCTCCTCTACAACTCTCATCTCGCCCACCCTTCCATTCTACTCTCGCTGCAGATTTCTTCCTTCACCAATCTCTTCTTCTTTTTCAATGGCATTTTCACCTGCACTCCTTCCTCCCCAATTTGCTGCAGAATACCTTGGTTATTCATCTTGGCTTTCGCATCACGTTCCTACTCTTGGGGAGATCTGAAATTGGCTGGGAACGCCTTAATCCAGTCCCCGTACAACAGATTTCGTTCCCCATCTCCCCTTCTTTCCTTGAAAAACCTTTGGCTATGTCCAATTCTTCCGCAACCGTAGCACAATTTTGGAAGTTTTTCGCATGAGAACGAAACCCACTGGTCCTCCCTCATATACCCCACCTTTATGAGCATCCCCGTTTCAGAGGTTTCAAAATGCCAATTTTCACCTTCACTCTCAGCACATTACCCCTACACTTGCCTCTCTCATCAGTATCAACATCCTAAAAGGATCCTACCTTGTTTCCCAACATTCTAGCAAAGTTTACAGTAAAATAGAAAGGTGGTAATTTTCTTATTTGGATCCAGAAATTTGCGTACCTAAACTCTATCTCCTCATGTGAGACATCTCCCGTTGACTCTTTGAAAACCACCAAACCTTTATCGAACACCTATGGACCTCCATCCAACACTCTATTTTTATCCGTTTGGCTCTTAAAATGACAGTGGAAGGTGTTTCTTCCCCACGGGTCAAACTCTACTTCTTGATCCAGCTCCTAAATCTTGGTCATCAACGATTTGAACATCTCAACATTGATTGAGAGATTAGTTAGCAGCTTACAAAAAACAGAGTTCTTCAAGCTTCTGTTTGCCTCATCAATATCGTTGTCCTCGACCTCTAGCCTGCATTCCCTTTCTTCCTCTGTTAATCTCATGCTTTCCATCTACTTTTGCAGTGTTCCTTCCATCCCTCAGCTCTCCCTCCTTCATCTCCACTCTCCACTTCCTCGACAACACCTAATAAAACACCGAGTCTTCCATCCAACTCCCAACTCTAGAAACGACTACAACCCGCAGCTAACCCGCCATCGTCTTCAGCCCACGATCTCTAGCCCCTCCCTAAACTCCACAGGTTTCACAATGGCATCCTTAGGAGAGAGCATCAAAGAGGAAACCGGACCCCTTTAAGTTTTTAAGTATAATTATCACTACTCAATCATCACTACTCACTATTCTTTCTTTAAAGACATTATCAAAAAGCAATTTAACCACTATCAAATATTATTGTTCATCATCATTATACCATCATCAAGTAGAAGTTTTTTAACGATTATTTTTGAAACCTAGAGGGATATATCTGATAAAACCTTTCAAGTGTAAGTGACATGGTGTGACTAAAAGATAATTCATCATTCCATCCTTCCAACATGAATCTAGCAAACCCAAAGTCCCCTACATGAGCTACCATATCCTCGTTGAGCAATATATTGCTAGGCTTTAGATCGCAATGAACAATAGGAGTTTTACAATGATTATGTAGATATCTAATCCACAAATATCAATAGCAATGTTTAGTCTTTAGATGAGACTCAACCTTCTTTAATATTGTCCTAGAGTTTTCGTCTTTAAGTCCCACCATAAATACTATTATAGCTGTATCGTTGGCGTATTCTTCAACTTGGAGCGCTTTGTTAATGAAGCATGGCATGTACTCCCGTAGGGTCTCATGGCTCATTTGTCTCATAGTCAGTAAATGTGTGATCGGGTTCTTCTAATGTCGTCCGCCCAAGAATTTGGTGACAAAAGCTCGGGCCATCTCCCTAAACAACGCAATGGACTTCCATTTAAGCTACCTAAACCATCTCTGGGCTTGTCCCTAAACACTTGATTGCATCTCGCTCCATGGAGTTCCATCCATGCCGAATAAGAATCTAAGTGCTTCATTGTATCCTTAGACCCGTCGTACACCTTCATGGTTGGAAGCTTGAATTTTGTCGGGATCGGCTCTTCCATGATTTTGTCAATGAAAGGAGGGTCAACCTGGCCGACTAGGCTGTCTAGGTCAAATTCGTCTTAGTCCTACTTCTTCTTCATATCCCCCAACTGATCCTAGAGGAGGTGAAGCGGAGCTAACCAAGGTTGATCCTCAGCTCCATCGGTGCTACTTTCTCCTAACTCCGGTTGATCGACTTGAACTGCCTTTTCGAGGACGATTGGTTACATCTACTCTTTGGTCCGCTTCTAAGTCTAATCATGATACATGGGCACTTAGGACTTTAAGATGTTGAATACATGTTCTTTGTTGGTTGCTCCGCGGTTGGCTGCTCCTAACTGAACGTGATATGGAATGACTTCCTCCACTTCGAGAGATTACTTGGTGCACCGAGTGCTCCGTTCTTCGATCGTTACCCCCTCCCCCCCCAGTCGAAAATGATTGACCGGTCTTGGGTGTTGAGAGGGAACCTCTCTCAGAGCCTCGGTGGTTGGGGATTTCCCTCTAACAGGTCCCGCACCAATGATATAGGTATTTCTGT
Organism: Cyclanthera cordifolia; assembly: GCA_037832605.1. NCBI lineage: Eukaryota > Viridiplantae > Streptophyta > Magnoliopsida > Cucurbitales > Cucurbitaceae > Cyclanthera > Cyclanthera cordifolia. The sequence goes on along the minus strand of JBBMEG010000018.1, from coordinate 15,383,457 downwards.
TGTTGTTTGCTCCCTGACTGGTGGATGTGCTACAACCTCTTGTGGTGCTTGCTGGTTCTCCGCAATGGCAGCCTGGGTTGGAAGGGGTTGTTCGAGTAACTTCATCAACCAACCTAGGTTCTTAGTCATTTTTTACAGTTGTTCTTCCAAGGCTGTGAACCTCAGATCAGCTTGTTCCACTACTTGCATAGGCTCCCCATCCTCAGGTTCCTGGTGGTTCTCGACTAGATCTTGCTCCCGTCTCTTGGCAGCAACTCTTCTCGGAGCGTGCTCATCTTCTGACTCTTCATCGACAACATGGTTGTTGTGACTTAAGTTACTCGTCATCTTGAAAAAAAAAGCGAATGAGTCTTGCTTTTGGGGTGGAACACGAAATCATCCCCACAGACGACGCTAACTGTTGATGCCAAAAAATGGTCAACTAGGATCAACGGTAGAGATTTATTTACAAGGACAAATTTTCCTCCAAAACAACGAAAATTAGACACATCGGTGTGGTGTGCGCCACAGGGCCTCCAATGCCTAAGCCTGTAATGTATTTTAGGAAAGTTTAGAGAGAGCTTGAGAGCTTGAGATTAGCTTACAAGGATTATAAGCGTATTTCAGCTTCACCCAATTTGGCTTCAAAAAGAGGATGACTTGACATTTTATAGCAGTCGGACTCGTAACTGCTGCAGCTCACTTAATGGTCAGACGTTTGTAACGTCAGGCATTAAGTCGGGAATGAATACCGGCGTATTCCCTGACCGTTACACTTGAGAGAGGTAACAGTCTTGTCTAAGGGGTTACTTGGACTCAGCTAACCTTTGCAGGTCCCCATCTCCACGGTCGACCCTTAAGGGTGTGAGCGTTCTCTGTGTAACTCTAGGACGTTACCCCTTAAGGGTACAACGACCTAATATGTTACTTGGACTTGATCGACTATTAGAGAAGCCCTAACCTCCACGGCTCTCCCCCTTTTTAAGGGGGGTGTTCACCTTCGACCATCCCCTCATAGATCGGCTTTAGACTCCGTCAATCATGACCTTCATGACTTGCCTCCCTTAGAGGGGGGGGGGGTGTTCACCTTCAGTGTAACTCCTGGCCATTATCAACGAATCCAGTTGTCACTTGGACTTGGCTGGCTCTTAGGGGAGCTCTGACCTCAGCGGCTCCCCCCCCCCCACTTAGGGGTTGTTCCCCTTCGATCGTCCCTTCAGGGATTGGTTTTGGACTCGATCACTAATGACCTCATGGCTTGCCTCTTTAAGGGGGTGTTCACTGGCGTAAATCCTGGTCGTTATCAGCGGATCTAGTCATCACTTGGACTCGGTCGACTACTAAGAGAATCCTAACCTCCACGTCTTTCCCCCTAGGGGGTGTTTGCCTTCTTTGGCCAACCCCGAGAGGGTTGAGACTGCAAGGGTCGACCCCTAGAAGTGCCAGACTTACTTAGCTTACCCCCGGGGGTCTTGACCTATTTTGGCCGACCCCCAAGAATCAAGTTCGCAAGGGCCGACCCCTAGGGGTCAAAGCCTTCCTTGGCCGACCTCAGGGGTCAAGGCCTTCCTTGGCCGACCCCCTGAGGGTTGTGGCCTCCCTTGGTCGACCCATGAGGTCTTTCGACACTCTTTGGGTGACCTCTAGGGGTTCTGGCCTTACCCGATTATTCGAGATATTTTAACCTATAACACATTACCTAATAGGTTCCCACAAAAATCAATAATCCAAGGAATTTACTAGGTAAAAAAAGTTCAATGTTTAAATAGTTGCCAAAAATAAAAGAAAACTCCTGCTAGAAATAGAGTAGTCGACAACAACCTGTCAGAAAACTTTCCAAAAACCTACTGCCTTCTTTTGATTTTCGCTTTTCGCCTCCTCTCTGATTGCTGCTGTGTCTTTCAGGTCCTTCAGAGCTTCTCTCCAGGTGTCTCAAGTCTCTAATCGAAGAGGGTAGACTTGATGTCCTTAAAATGTCTCCACTCCATCTGATGCTGCCATGTGTCCAAGTAGAAAAGTAGAAATTTCCCCTAGCTTTCCAACAAACATTCACATGTGTGATAACTTTTAGGGCATTGTAACAGAGTACGTACATTTATAAATTTTGATTTATCTCTCTCAAAAATATATTCTCATATTTAGATGATACTAAATTATACTTTTTCAAATCATATAAATTAAATTTTAAATTTTTCTGAACCATATAAATTAAATTCTAAATTTTTAAATTTAGAATAAACTAACTCTAACACTTATTAAATCACAAGATCAAATTTATAATTTACCCTACCTTTCATATATCAACCCAAATACACTCGCCTTCTTTTGGTAAATTCGAAATAAAGAAATAATGCAAAACGTTTATATGAAAAAGCGATGTGGAAATTAATTAGATTCTATGGAATAAGGAAAAGTCATAAAAAGTATTGCAATAATATTGTCTCATAATTAATAAAGGTGTTTTTTTTCAACAGCATATAAAAGGTTTATATGAAAAAAAAAGAGTAAAGCAAAATGTAGTAGAATCAATGGCTTAAATGGAAACAGAAAAACTTTTGCCTCCTTATGATAGAGACAAATTTAGGGGGATTGACATTATTTAGTGACATTATTTTTTTTTTTAATATTTATTATAAGAAGAAAATTTGTGGCACAAAATAGTAGTACATCATTCTTAAAAAAATTTGTCTCCTTAATCATAACGAGGCAAATTTTTCTTGCAAGATAATGACATAACTATTGAGCTTAACCCAAAGGAGGAATCCTCACTAGCGGTTGTTTGTTTAGGAGTTTCCATAACTCAAAGGATGAGAAGTCTGAATAACACTAGCTTGTTGTGTTTGCTTCTTTGCGCCTAGTTTTGGTGTAGCAGCCCCAGCTGGGTAGGAGCGGGTCGAGTCCGTATCGCCATGGCATGAGGGGTTGTCCTTAACAGAATATATCATTTCCATTTGATTCATAAGATGAATGATTTTCTATATAAATATAAACGTTATTTAGGTCCCGCAAAACTTAATAAGCGTCATTCATATTATTTATAGTCTTCCAAGATAGGATAAATATTATTCAGGAATAATTAATTTAATAAGCAAGGGTCTTGTCTATTACCCCTACTCATGTTAATAGACAAGACCCTTGCTTCAGCAACGTAAACTCTGAAATCATCCTCTATATCGTCATTGGTGACAAGTGTGTCTTCCGAAACTCTTCCCGAAACAGATCCAAGGATACAGGTGCACCTTTAGTGGGTATAGATCTCTTAGCTGACTTCCACTCCAATCAGCCGTCTCTCTGAGTTGTACACCGAACCTTATGCAGTTCATATTGTGGAAGATGTTCTCGATCCACTGAGGACAACCATAACTTAGCAACATCGGGCTACTGTCTCCCCAGGGAAAGTAGGGGGATTGTATCTGATGAAATCTCTTGACCCTCCCTTCAGGGGTACCACTCTGTTGAATAACAATGACTTGCACTAGTTGAACTGTAACCAAACCCATGACCTAAGCCACCAAGTCGGCGACTAAAGATGTCACCATCGAATGTAGAGTTGCAGCTAACTTAGTGATGAAAACATTCCCCAAGACTGGGGTCACTTGTGACTCGTGAACTCATGACTGTGGCACCGACTACTTATGAAGTCTATCTTCGACCTACGGATTGCAATCCAAGATGGGGTCTCATCGATAGTTGTCGAGACCCTTCTAGATCTTCTTCTCCTAGGTGATATCGATACAGACAAGCTCTACACTAAAACAAACTCAATAAATACTATTCATAATATTTTGTTTCTGTTGCTATGATAATTTTTGTTGTTGTCGTAACCATTTTTTTTGTTACTATGACAAATTTATATATAAACGTGTTTATGATAAACAGATTATAGTTTATACAAAATTATTAAGATATCATGAGTAATTTGATTCCATAATATAAATTTAATAAATATGTGTGTGATGAGTCACCTCGTTTCTTTTTGTCCAAGTTACTTTTTTTTGTCAAAGTTTCTTCTTTTTTTGTCTAACTCACTTCTTTTTTTTTTCTTTGTGAGTTTCGTGAATATTCCCGTTCATAGGTCCAAGATCCACATCTATGAATTGAAAGTTCAAATGATCAACTCTGCAATCAGTTGTTAGAATCAATAGGTCTTCAAATCGTTCATTTGAAAAAATTGAAACCTTTTTTATTGGATGGTCATGATACTTCCCAAAATCGAAATTCTTGATCAATGGAGGAACAATATCACTCTTTTTGTTCAATAAGATATCGAAGTGGATGATTGACTCATTCCATACTAGAAACAATCGCATGAAATCCTTTGATAACATGGATTCCTATTCTCCATGATATTCCGAAAAGAGCTATACTCGCAATAAAAGTAGCATTTTTAACAAATTTATACCCATTTTGTGAATCTTTTGAACTTTCATGTAACAAGTTTATAGACGAAATTAACCATTTGTCTACTATATTCAAATCCATTGCTTCTTGATTGAATTGAGTGAACGAAATAGGGATAATACAAACATCGAAAATAACATAGTATTATTTGATTCATAGGGATACCAAAAAGTCTTGTATCCCTATGAAAAAAAGTTTTTTTTTTTTTTTTTTTTTTATAGTACATAAAAAATCCCCCCAAAAAAATCACAAATGTAGTTTTTTCAATAAACAAATCATAAATTCAGATCTCTTCTAAATGAAGATTTAATAGATTGCTTGGGACTCAAAAAAACCTTCCTTCCTTAAATGGCTCACAACTCACATGAAAGAACCATTCAACATAAAACACGAACCATTAGCTTCCCGTGATTTAATTGGTCATTGGGACACGTGTAAGGTTTTGATGATGCACGTGAGAAGTCATTTTCTCTTATCCTGACTCGACCCCACTGCTATATAATGGAACGGCAACCACCAGAAACTTCTGTCCTCACAGAAAAGCCAGCAGATCCTCCATTAAAGGCGCGAAGCCTAAGCTCTGAGAGTGTTTGTCATTATCAGTAGCAAACTGAGATTCTGAGAGTGATGAAAACCCTAGCGAACTCCAACTCCTTCATCAGCAACACTACACTTCCTCCTAACTTCTCTGCTTCTTCTTTCAAAGAGCGTCTTCTTTCTGGTGGACCTGAATCCATTTCTTTTCGAACGCCTTGGAAATTGCCTAATTCTGTACTTCTGCATTTGAAGCCTCTGTACCGGGGAGGCATCGACTTGATTTCTTGCTTCTCGTCTCATTCACAGGTGTCGGTGTCGTGAATTCTTGCTTCTTCGTTTTTCTACGATTTTCTTTGTTCTAATTTTTGTTTTCTTGAGAAAACTTTGATCGCTGAATTACTTTCTTGCACTGTTTTTAATATTATTTACAGATTTTGAATGAGTGATCGAGAGTTAATCTGTGTTATCTTTCTTCGCTGGTTTTGCTTGTTTATGGATTCTGGATGAATGATCGGGTGATTTAATTATTGTCTCAGTAGTCATTTGAGTTGCGATTTTTACGTTAGAAACGTCTATCTCTGACCGTGTGAGTGTTATGCCTTGAATCATGTGTTTTTGAACAAAGACTCTGCTCTTTAATTACTTATTACTTTGTATGGCACGACACTTGGTCAGTTTTTTCACTGAAGGAAAGAATCGTTTCTTAAAGGCTTATGTTAAATCAAATCAAGAATAAGAGAAGCTTCGGGCTTTTAAAGATGGTATAGTAGTTTGGGCTGATGCCTCGATAAGAAAGATTATTGTTGCCACATAAATGTAGGAAATGATTGTGGAAAAGATCGTTGTACTAATAAAATCATCCTGATTTTGTTAGAACTTGTCCTTTGCAGGTAGATACTCAAAATGAAGAAGTTGTGAATCAAGATACAAGTAAGTTAAGATGATTGATGATAATTAATTATTTCCTCTGGGAATATAATCTGAAATTCTATTATCGACTTCTCTTATGCACAGATAAATCAAAGACCGTCCGTGTCAAATTCCAGCTACAGAAAGAGTGCACGTTTGGGGACCATTTCTTTATAGTTGGTGATGATCCAATGTTTGGTTCTTGGGACGTTACAAATGCAATACCTTTAAACTGGGCAGATGGACATCAATGGGCAGCAGAAGTGGTGAGTAGATAGACTCGTGTGAAACGTAAAAATCTCAACATAAAGAAATAAGTTTGATAGATGATTCTAATATCTGGTTATGAACTTTTGTCTTTTTTTCAAAATTAGGAGATTCCTGTTGGAAAAACAATCCAGTTCAAATTCGTACTTCAAGGAATAACTGGAAATGTTGTATGGCAACCTGATCCTGATCGAACATTTCAACCCTGGGAAACAACTAATACAATCATCATTTCTGAAGATTGGGATAGTGCTGAATCACGGATACTATATGAAGAAGAAAAAATTGATAACCAGGATGTGGATTCTCTCATTGTTGCAGAGAAGTTATTGGTTGAGGAAAGCCTCACTTATATCAACGGGGAGCAAGTCAACAATACAAACAAGGGTTCACCGGTTGCACTTTTCGATACTTCAGTTGCAGAAAAATCATTGATAGAGTCACACGGAGAATTGATTGATGGCACTAATGTCTCTGCATTACAAGAGAATACCAGTAACGCTTTTCTCTCAGAGGATAACGCTAGCAACATTCCTTCTTCAAAAGAAAATATCATGGCAGAGGCTCTCAAAGCCAATAACAAGGCCGTCAGTGAGGTTCAAAGCAATTCAAATGGGGAGATGACAGTTATATCTCAGAGTGATACAGTGATAGCAAAGGAAATTTTGAAGAAAGAAGAGACAGATGCAACCTTTAAGATCCTTGGGAATACAGATGTTCAAGGAAGCATCATTGACTATGGAGTTCCCATTCTAGTTCCTGGTTTGCCTCCAACAACTGCAACATCAAGTCAGGATGTACCTCAACATGAAGTCAGAGATGATGTTTTCATCAATGGAATTAATGAAACTATCGATCATAAACTACCTCAGGTAACAGCCTGATCACCTGACCTAAATTTTTCCATTTCTTTTCTGCTTCAACTCTTGTTACCTCAAAAATAATCCTTCAACTTGTATGCACTCCGGATTGTACTTCTGGAGGAGTTCTTAATAACAAAGGATGTAGCTTAAATGTTTCAAAACGATATATGCAGAAAATAATACTTGATATTGGCTAAGCGAATTATTTTGTGTAATTTTTTATACTAAGTTTTGCCTATTTCTGTCATAGCTAGCCTAATTTATATTTTGATATCTGCAATCAAACTTATCAGAGGACCAAATATTATCATGTTATCAAATGCCAATATGTTCATAATCAAATTTAATGTTATACTTCTAACTATACAACCACATTATGCAATTAAACTTCAAATACTTCAAAAAGACTAGTGACATTTTAAGATCTATGTTGGAAGTTGGACCAAAGTCAAACACCGTAATGAGAAGATCATTGGTATATAAGGGAAGAAAATCATCTCTATTGGTCTAAATATTTTTGTTCAAACTAAAAGAAAGGTCATGATGCATGACTTACAACTAAAGTGTGCAATATCATATCATTGTAGAGATATGAAGGTTTCTTTGTGTGTTCCAAATAAGTGGCATGAAAATCATGTCCCAAACTTAGTCGTGTCTGTGTACAATCCAGAGTGATGAACAATGGTAAACCTTGATGACAATAGTAATATTGATACGTAGTTGAGCTCCACTGGTGGATGAATAGTTTTTCTCTAAAGAAGTTGGTGTTGATAGGAGTAGGCTCTTTACGAAGCTAGAGAGGTCGATGAATAATGTTTTTTCAGAGGAGGCTCGGTGGTATTTTTCGAGAAGCGAATTGTTGGGAATGCGATCAAAGTCTTGTGATGACTAGATAAAATGAATTATAGGTATATAAATAAGAATAGCACCTCTCTAAACTCTTCAAAAAATTCCTAACCCCAAACTCCTATACCCGCTTCTCTGCGGCTATCTTCACCAGGTTCGAAGGGGGACCATCAACTCCAACCATCCTCCATATTTTGACGTCCTATTCTTCCGCCTTCTCTCATCATTCTCCCCTATTCTCTAGCCGTAATCATCTACATCGAACACGAGTTACACGAGAATTCTAATAAGGTGTATGGTCTCCAACGGGACGTCCTCTGCCTACTACAAGAGCAAGCAAAATGCATCTTCTGTTGGTAATCGTCAACCTCCAATGAGACCTTTGGTGGGTTGGGAATTTCGATGTTTATTCATCAAGTGGGACCCATGGGCCTGTGGCGGCGACGTCTTTTATAAGATCGAGTGCATGCATCCATTGCACTCCAGTGAGAGCCCACGTCCGTCCATTAACAAGACTTCTTGCAAGATCGTTGATCGACAAGCCTCTTCATTCTGCTCTACTTCCATCGCGAGACACGTGCTAAGTCTATCGTGGCGATCATTTTTCGACGAGTTTGGTTTTTACAACTATGTTAGCAGCATGTGGGTTCGAAGCTAAGGGATTCTATCTTGCTTGTGGTCTACATATTTTCCAAGCATGGGTCTGATCTCCAATTTAGTGGTGGGACGGTTCAATCTAGTGGCCTGACCAGATTTGAAATTATGGTGACAACATGCTTGAGATTTGTTCAGATACTCGGTCATTCATGGGTTAGTGTCTCAGAGTTTGAGATTCGTGTCTCGACCAAAATGGGGTGACCTCTTGTATCGCTCTTCTTTAATCGAGATATGGCAGCTATAGTCGGATCTTGTGAAGAGGTTTGTGATGTGTCTCATTTTTAATGCTAGTTGGTTTTTCGAACATGCTTTGGGTGTGTGTTTGAAGGCAACTGCTCCTCGACATCAAAATGGACCAAGTGTCAAACATAAGATTTAGCTTGTTTATAAGAGATTTGCATGAGTCTTATTTCTAACAACTTTCTTCTTGTACGGTACCCTCCCGGCTAAAGAATCAAGCATGGTAGTGCTCCTTCTAAATTTTTTGTGAGACGCCTTGCTTTATTGCCGATCTTTTTGGCAATGGGCTACAAGTCTTCTCCAAGTCCACGCAACACACCAAATGATGCTGATTAGGTATGAGTCTTGATCCTCCCCCTCCCTCTTGCCAGATTCGATAGAGATTCCTCAACCTCGAGTTCATCTCCAGGATGTGTGGTTGATTCATGAGATAATTCCTAGAATGCACTATTTTTCCCCTCTTAGGATCTAAAGTTAGATGTTTAACTTCCTAGAACTGGCATGCTACATACTACTTTTCTCTTTTGTAACACTTTAATTTAACGATGTTTCCGCTTCCTATCAAAGAAAATAAAAAGAGAACAACCGTCTCTATTTTTACCAAAAAACAAAGTCACGAAAGCTTATAATCAAAGTTGATAATATCATTTTATTGTGAAGATATACAAAGGTTTGGGGTTCCATTGTCCATAACAATTTGATAATATTACCTAAATTCACACTCAAGAACATGGGACTACAATTCACTAATGTCCCTTGAGCAGTAATGCGACCAAAGTGTTGCATGGCTAAAAGGGATACAATAGGTAGTTGAAGAGGAGTTGTTGTTTTAGATTAGAGTTTTCAGTGAATCGAAGAATTGTTGTATTTCTTTTTTCCTCTCTAGTAGGCGTTTACAAGCTAAACTACTATAAATCCACTATTCTCTTTTTCTCAATTTTCTGATTTTGTTCGACGCATTTTACTCTAAAATTATATTAATCTTTGAGCCTTTTGAATCAGAAACAGGATGCTGGTGTTGTTGTGGCTGAACAAGAGATGGAGGCTAAGTCTAGTTATGAAGAAGATGCGGTCGAAAGTGAAATTATACAAGAGAGCAACACAAATAAAATTGAGAATGATATCGTTCAAAATGACATTACATGGGGTCATAAAACCCTGAAGAAGTTCTTCTCCAGTTTAAGATTGCTTTAACATCACAAGCTTATTGAGACACTGGAAACAAGTTGTACAGATTTTGTTTCCATGTTGTACATATGCTATACTAACTGGTAAGAATATTACTCATACATGGCGTTTGTTTCAATTTGCTTTTGTTTTTAGCACTCTAAATGTTTACTTCTATTATCTTTGACAGGAGGAAATCGGTTCGTTAACGAACCTGGGCTACATGGTATGACAGATTATGGTAATTTGTGTATTAGTTCATTTGGTTAGTAGGCAAGTACCCTTGTTATATATTGTTCTGTTTTCATAGGTCTAATAAAATCATTTCTTCCCTTGTGATGTAATAGAACTTCTTTTATTCTTCCGCTGCGATATAGATTGGATGGATTTAGGTGTAGGCTTCGAAAACAATAATCAAGAAAACAGTAGAGAGAAAGCAAAAAATATACAGACTTATATGGTTTACTGACAGGCAGTATGCTAACTACTTCCAAAGACACAAGCAATTTTATCAGGGGAGAATGAATTTACGTTCACGGATAGAGGGAGAATAGTTTTATTAGAGGAGAATGAATACAAGAATGTTTATTAGGGGGTTAGAATTTTACGAGAAATTTATATAGTGCACTCTCATAAAACCATATTACGATAAACGATACAACTACATAAAGGTCCAAATACGAGATTCTTGTTTGCTGCTTGGGCTGTGAAACTTCGGACTAAATATTCGTGAGGCATTATAATTCAGGCATATCTCTAACATGATTATATTTCAGTACTGTATCTAAATTTCTTATTAAAAGTAAAGTGAACTCATGCTTTCATTAACATAATTGTTTTTATTGAGCTATGATGATTAGAATTTCTTATTAAAAGTGAATATTTATGAAAAGTCATTGTGAAGGGCAGCTGAGGAGGGTTTTAAAGTTGATCATTAAAGGCTCTGTCATATTGCGTACGCCATTGGTCGCGGAGGATTGGCTTTGCATAAGAATGTGCAGTTTATCACTTCAAGGTAGATTAAATGTATTAATATTGATACCAAGTAATTGCAATTCCAACTATCGGTGCTATGAATTTAGTGCTTTGCTGCTTATTTCGAGAATTGGATGACTGTGATTGTTACTACTTTTTCCACACTTGACCGTTGTACCAAATACCCACCACTGATGACTGTGTTTGATTACTTATTAGTGTTTGTAGGTAGAAATTGGTTGTCTTCTCCTCATTCTTTAATCTATCCATGCTCTCCTCTTTACTTGTTTATTTATTGAGGTCTTCTCCTCATTTTGTATTCATTAACTCAACCCACAACAGAAGTAACTAATAGAATGGACATGTATTCACTTTATTCATGTCCCAAATTTCCAAGAGTTATTTTGTTGAGAAATATGTTGTCCCTCCCCCCAAGTTTTATCTATTATTTATTCTATTTAAACAACATGTCATGACTAATGTGGATATGTGTGTTGATTTATTGAGATACGTGTGTTGATTGATCTTTTCAAAATTGTCATTTTCAAAAAATGATTATGAAGGTTTTTTTAACAGAGGTTTAAATCCATGAATAGCAATACTAAAATAGTGATAGTAATATAAATTATACTTTTTTATTTATAAATTATTTGAATAATTTGATTGAGTATTTAGAAATAGTATTTACTAAATTCTCTTAAAAAATTACATTCAAACGAACTTTTGATTAGAGATGTCTATTTTCCCTCCATGAGGGGTCTCTGTCTCTAATGGGGCGGTGAATTCCCGATTAGACGGTGAATGGGGGAGTGAGTTGGGATGAAAATTTTCTGCAATACTCATCTCAATTTCCTGTTCCCCGCTCATTTATATATTATATTATACTTTAATGCATTTATATACATAAAGTTCTATAAATTTTTTATTTTGATGGATAATTTTTTTACACTATTATTTATCAAATTGAAACTAATAATATTTATGTTCACTATTAAAAAAATATCTAAAATTTAGTGAAGTGAATTAAAATTGAGAAAATTAGGAAAAATTTGAGAATAAGAAAAATTAAATTAAAAAAATGAAATGGAAAATAATTCTCAATGGAGATCCCAATTCCTGTGGAGAATCCAATTCATGTGGAGAATCCCCACCCCATTTCCAAGGATGAGGATTAAAATTGAGAGTGGGTATGGAGACGAGAAAGTCATCCTCATCCCCTCCATGTCCCTTGGACATCTCAACTTTTCATTGTAATCAATACTTCTAAATACTCAAAATAAATTCTGATCATGGTAAATTTTTTTGAACTGAAAATTTAACTCTCATTTTCGTTTTTTCCCTCACCCTTCTCTCATTTTCTCATTTTCCCTCACCCTCAAACCCTCAAAACTCTCTCCAACACCCCCTTCCACCGTCTACATTGGCACTGCTCGTCCTCTGCCGCTGCTCCTACGTCTATTTCCACCGCTTTCGATCTAATCTAGGTATTTATTTTATTTTGTGCATTCATTGAAAATGAGTAAACCATAGAAACTCAAATTTTTTGTTTTTACATGTTATAATTCCATTTTTAACCCTAGAATACTTTTGGAGCATTCATTGAAACTCAAATTTTTTGTTTTTACTTGTTATAATTCCATTTTAAACCATAGAAAGAAGGTTAGATGTTCAAATTTTTGGACTAAAGTAGTCTTGATAGTTTTAGTTTAGTTTAGGGTTTAGTTTAGTTTAGTTTTAGTTTTAGTTGTGATCAATTAGAAATTATAGATTGTTCAATACTTTACTATATTTCTATATTATTCCATTTTCATTATTTGAAGTTTTAATATTGAGTCGTTGGTTTTTATTTGTTATAATTCCATTTTAAACGATAGAAAGATTGTTAGATGTTAAATTTTTTTAGACTAAAGTAAGTTTAGTTTAGGGTTTAGTTTAGTTTAGTTTAGTTTTAGTTTTAGTTGTGATCAATTAGAAATTATAGTTTGTTCAATACTTTACCATATTTCTATATTATTCCATTTTCATTATTTGAAGTTTTAATATTGAGTTGTTGGTTTTTACTGGTTATAATTCCATTTTAAACCATAGAAAGAATGTTATAGGTTAAAATTTTTGGACTAAAGTAGTCTTGATAGTTTTAGTTTAGTTTAGGGTTTAGTTTAGTTTTAGTTTTAGTTTTGTTGACTTGTAGGGGTTAAGACCTTCTTTGGTCGACTATCGGAGTAGGTCATATAGCACACTCGCTAATTTTTTGTCTAGGCTTGTTCGTTCAACAACGAAAGAGTGTGCTACATTAAAAGCAGAGTAAAAGGAACAAAGATTGGTTAAGAAATAGAGAAAAGTTGTCTATTGAATATGCGGGAGGTGTTAAAAAATTTTTGGAAATGGCCAAGAATCACGTGAATCGGTTGTGTCACATTCGATGTCCTTGTAAAAAATGTATGAACTGTTCATGGCATACCTTAAAAGATGTCCACCGTTATTTGTTGATAAATGGAATGTTAGCATCGTATGATCATTGGGTATATCATGGTGAACCTGTTGATTTATCTAGGCTT
>JBBMEG010000018.1:15354238-15365320 GCA_037832605.1 Cyclanthera cordifolia | reverse complement strand
TAATCATAACTTTACCTCAAGGTAAATATAATTTAACCTACGATAAAAAGTGAAATGTGATTCACAGTTAACAAATCGAATCCAACCAAATTTATAGTCCGTGGGAGGTGGTTTGAAAGGTTGCCAATTTGACGAAGGAAATGATCCTCCAAAATGATTCCTTTGATAGACCCAAAGCCCTTAAATTAGTACAATTAACCAAACCAGTGATGAAATTCTACGTTTGTTGTCTCTCGAAATTGAGTCTTTGTAAGAGTTCTAAGCTCCCCAACTCACGAGGGACAAACCCAGTGAAATGGTAACAACCAACCCATTTGCAGAAATGAGTGGAATAGTGATTTGGAGTTGAAGAAAGAAGTTGGTAAGTGAAGCCCAACACTTCATAAATTTAAGGCTCAAAACATGTTAAAATAATAAATTGAAAACCCGAGCCCACTTATCTTGAACCAAACCACTCTCTTTTAAGACTTGAATCGTTTTGAAGTTATACAAACCGGACGCGAAAAGAATGGCCAAGATCCGAGCATGGTGAGTGAGATGAGTGACTCTGATGTTGCCACTCCTCTGTCGGTCGTACTATCATGTCTTACACGTCGATTCCACTCTCCTTGGTTTGAACAAAACCCTTCTCCTTCTTCGTTGCGGTTCAATCTTCTTCCTCGCCTTCTCTGTTTCTCTCTGTGTTCACTCATGGTGACAGTGACGGTTCTAGCAAATTCTTGCTAGAACCGTTGCTTCCTCGCTGATCTATCTTTACCAGTTCATAGTAATGAAGATGATCATAGCAATTCTTTGTTGTGATCATTACTTCTTCTTAGAACAATTTCTTGAAGTTCAGTCACTTGCTTGAGCATTTCAAGAGGACCAATAACGTCTCAGATAAACTTTCTTTCTCTTATTTTTGATTTCTTTCCTTTTAAAGTTGTTCTTCTCTCTGTTTCTAACCATTTTTGTAATTTCTTATATGTTCAACGTGTGTATGAGGCAAAGAAGAATAATAAGTAAAAGAGTTAGAGAGCAAGAAGAAGAACACATGAGTTTACGTGGTTCGGCTAGATCCAGCCTACATCCACGGGAAAGGAACCAGGTAAGTCTTTGTTATTTATGGTTCTTGTAATATAATATCACACTTACAACTGCTTGCTCACACACTTTTATACTACTTTTCTACTGCATTTTATATGTGTACAAGAATGAGAAATAAAAGTGTATAGAACTACAAGCTGTAGGTAGTGCCTAGGTGGTTAGAACCTTAGGCAGATTAGAGAAGCTTGTTAAAACACCAAAACTGAAAATGGTTTTGCTGACCGTTGGCCGATTTTAGTAGTTGCCTGTTGAGCAAGATTGTTCAAAGACTCTTCATAAGAATTGAATTTGAGCAGCTTTGTTTTAAATCTCGTAATAGGAGTGGGTCGTTTGAGTACTATGTTTTTGAAATAGAGCCGATTCATTTCCAGAGTTGGAAATCATAAGTATATGATCGCAAAAGTGACACAAAATCTTGATGATTTTGCAAGTTGCGATTCATTTTTCAGCTGAGTTTACTAAGCTAATTTGAATTTATTGGTTTTTAGTTGAACAGAACTCAACTGTGCATTGTGTACAGGAAGATGAATTTTGGGTGATTGGACTTTGGGATTGATGAAAGGGGAGGGAAGAAATGAGGAAAAAAAAATGAGAGTGATTTAGAATTATTAAAGAGAATTGATGTTCTAGAGATCACTAGTTGCAAACACTTTTTTAAGGATGTGTAATTAGAGGAGAAGATTTGATGAGATGTTATTGAGAAATTGGAGAGAGGTAGATGAATAGTTTGAGAGAGATTCTGATGGGGGAGAGATTCTGATGTACTAAAAGTGAGCAATAAATTCAATTTCGTATATTTCTCCTCTCAAAATCCAAGCACCCCCTTCATTAATTGAAGAAATTAGAAATTAAAAGTAAAAAACTTTGCTATCCAACCATGGTTTAGATTGCATAAATATTTATTTATTTAAATATGTTTTTTTTTAATTTTCAATAATTTTGGAAATGTCCTTTTTTTAGAGGTTGTCCTTCTTCAATCTCGAGCACTAATGTTATTTTTCTTAATTTATATTTTTCGTATTATTAGGAAATATTGTAACAAATTTCAAGACTGAACCCATCACATAATATTGAATTAGATTATTATCAAACAATGAAATCAATGCATCACTAACTTTTTCAATATATTCATAGCATTATTGTAATTCTTATATCTACATATATATTAATTCCATATTATAAAAATCTTTATATATATATATATATTAACATAACACATTCTTTTAGAGTTGAAAAGAAAATCTAAATCAATTTTGCAACACCAATTTAATAATAGAGTTTATATTTAGTGTAACATAAGATAAAATTGTCCAACACTCAGTAACATGCAAACCATAAATTGAAATTGAAATTGAAATTTATTTATTGATAGGCTCTACTTGTTTTACAACCATTCATCGTTTGTGTAAAGAGTTCAGAAGTTGTGGCCATCTTTTGCAAATGCAAATTTAGGAAGTTGTTGTGGTTGCTATATCTGGCCAATGTTCTTTAACTTAAGCTTTGAACTTCTCAACTTCAACACTTTGTTTTGGTTGGCTCATCGACAAAATAATAATAGAGATTCGTGCTAATAAAGTATTGATATCTATATCCATAATTTCAATCATAAAAAAAGAACTAGTTAATTTATAATTTTAGTATTACTGTTGATTGGCATTAAAGAAACACAAGCCCTCATGTGCAAATCTGAAAAAAAAATTTGTACCTACAGAAAAAACAATTGCTAAAATCAAAATGGGAAGAAAACTGCAAATTCTGAAAACAAAGCAAACCAACCTACAAATCTGCAATCGCAAGTTGATCGATTAAATCTTTAGTTCTCTTTCAAAAACTTGTAATATGAGCTTTTAATTGTTAGCAATTCATTAACCACGACATTCATCGATGTTCTCTCGCTAGGTAATTTCGAGGAGCATGACAAGCCAACTTTCAACATTGAGGCTACACATTCTTCCATCCATTTTGGCATAACATGATATCTACGATCTTCCTCGCCCATTATCGCTACTTCTTGTATCATGTCTTCATTATCATCTTCTTCTTGGCGTGTTTTTTTAGGTAGTAAAGAATGATCTACTAGGTCGAAGACACCTTGAGACAATGTCGTTGTGGTAAGCAGATGAATATCCACGCCATCGCTGAACATATCATTGGTAGGTCGTTTTCCAATGATCATCTCCAATAGTACTATTCCGTAGCTAAATATGTCTCCTTCAATGGAAATTCTCCCACCAGTGCCGTATTCTACAATATATCATTCGCTAATTACAATAATAACAGATAAAGATCCAATGGTTGCAAATAGAAGATGGTGATATTTAAATGAAATGGAAATGTACCTGGAGGGATATATCCAATGGAACCTTTAAGTGCAAGTGATATAGTTTGGCTGAAAGAGGATTTGTCATTTGATCCGTCCAAGATGAATTTAGCTAAACCGAAATCTCCAACATGGGCTACCATGTCATTATCGAGCAGTACATTGCTAGGTTTTAGATCACAATGAACAATGGGTGTTTCGCATTGATTATGGAGATAATCTAATGCACTAGCAATATCAATTGCAATATTCAACCTCTGCATGAGACTCAACCGTCTTTGATCGTTCCCATCATTTACTGGGTGGAGCCAGCAATCCAAGCTTTTGTTGGACATGAAATCAAAAACTAGAGCTTTGAATTCATTGCCTTGTGCATCTATACTTGAGCAAGAAGTTATGATCTTGAGGAGATTCCGATGACGTATGCTTGTTAAAGCTTTGCATTCATCAACAAAACTATTGGAAGCACCTTGTTGTTGAAGGTTTAGAACCTTAATTGCAACAATTGGTCCACCAATTGACAAGGTACCTTTATAAACCGAACCAAAACTACCAGAACCAACCAAATTATCCATGGAGAACCCATTGGTTGCTTTACTGAGTTCAGAGTAAGAAATTTGTGGCAGGAAATTGTTTGTGGAAGATGATGATGAAGCGTTCTTTCTCGATTTCTTAAGCATAAAATACACAAGAAGGACGCTTGAAAGAATAACAACAAATGTGACAATAGATACAACAGGGATTAACACATTTGGTGCTAGAAACCCGTGGGATGAATGCGTTTGATTAGGTGGGCATGGAGGTAAATGTAATACTGTTAAACCATCACACAAATGATTGTTCCCAAAGATAGAAATCATGGTTGAATTGGAAAAAACTCCTTCTATTGGCACTTTTCCCTCTAAATTATTATATGATAAATTGAGATACTTGAGTGCGAGAAGCTTGCTAAGAAATTGAGGAATTGACCCTGATAAGTTGTTGCCTGAAAGATCTAATACTTCTAAACCTCTCAAAGATTCTAAGGATGGAGGTATCATTCCCTCGAACCGGTTATTTGCCAAACTCAACCGTTCTGTGTCAATACATTTGCCAAGGTCGTTCGGGATATTACCTGACAACTTGTTCCCTGATAGATCCAGCTCTGTTAAACTAACTAACTGACCAACTTCAAATGGCAATGAACCAGTAAACGAGTTATAATCCAAGGCCAGATAGATCGAAAGGGAAGAAAGACCAAAAACTTCCTTAGGTATGGAGCCGCTTAAGCTATTACGAGATAAGCCAAGAACTTGGAGGCTTTTACACTGTCCTAAGCTTGGTGGTATACTTCCCTCAAGTCTGTTACCCGGCAGTACAAGCCTAATAAGTGAAGATAAGTTACCAAAGGTAGATGGAATGAGCCCAGTTAACTTGTTATTTCTCAAAATAAGAACCCTCAACTTCTTAAGCTTACCAATATTGGGAGGGATACTGCCATTCACATAGTTATCTCCCAGTCCTAGAGCTTCTAAGTTGATCAAGTTTTCGATCCCTGCAGGAATGCCTCCAGTTAGCAAATTTCTAGCTAAAGATAGAACCGTCAGCTGGTTCGAAAGGTTGGCAATGGATGGAGGCAATGCTCCTCCAAAATGATTCATACGCAGACCAAGGCTACCAAGATTAGTACAATTAGCTAAATAAGTGATTAAACTTAAATCATCAACTTTCCCACTTCCAAGTCTGTTATCAGCAAAATTGAGACTAGTCAAGTGTGTTAATCTCCCTAATTCATTAGGTAGCTTTCCAGTCAAACGGTTCTCATTAAACTCCAATATTTCAAGATTAGAGATATTAGCCAAGGATACAGGAATAGAGCCAGTAAAATTGTTAAAAGCACCAACAAAGAACTGAAGATTGGGAAGAGTAAATCCAATATTCGGTGGGAGAGTTCCCTGGAATTGATTTTGAACAAGAGACAAGATAGTCAAAGAAGATATATTATAGATGGATGGCGGTATCGGACCAGTCAAATGATTCAAAGCAACCGTGAACAATTCTAATCTAGTTAGAAGCCCTACTTCAGTTGGAATGTTCCCTTGAAAATTGTTCTGCGCAAATGACAATCGTAACATGGAAGAAAAATTACCTATCCAGTGCGGAATAGTACCAGTCAGATTGTTAGCAGCAAACCCTAGCCGATTCAGGTTGGTTAACTTGAAGAACTGATATGGAATCTGACCTACAAAGAAATTCATAGCAAATTCCAGAACAACAAGCTCAGTGCAATGACTAATATTGGTCGGAATCTCACCTGCGAAGTTATTGTTGGGCAAAGTGAGATGCCGCAGTCGCTGTAGCCGACCAAGCTGTTGAGGAATTCGGCCATGGAAGTTGTTGCTTCCTAATCTGATTTCAGTGAGATGAGTAAGATTTCCTAAAGAAGGCGGTATCGATCCAGTTAGCTTACGAGCTTCCAAGTTCAATATCTGGACTCTTCCGATTGCGGTATCACAGGTTACGCCAATCCAGTGACAGAAATGTGTGGAATCATTCCAAGAACTCATGATTTTGAATGGATCATTGGTTACTCTAGCCTTCAAATCGAGTAGAGCCAAACGATCCGTCTGGTTTGTGAAAGCCGAGCTCATGGATATCAGAAGCATATCGTACAAACATATACACAAAATCTTGTTGGCTTTGCAGTAATTGAGCTTCATCCTATTGCTGGGAAATACCAGATTTGTAAAGGGAAGTACCGAATATGAAATATGAACTATATTTTATTCGAATAGTCTGCGAATGGTAGGCTTGGTTTTTTCACTTCCATGAGATACGAACTAGAGTTTATACTTATAACATTCAACTATTGCCAATCAAACATTGCCATTCAAAAAAAATAAAAAGAAGACAGTTGAGATGTGTTTGAATGTAGATCACAAGGAGGGAAAACAATGAAATCCTCACAAAGAGAGCGGATTTCATTATTTGTTAGCTAAGTTGTTGGTGGTGTCTAGCTCTTTTTCGGTGAATTTTTTAGATTCTCTAATGGCGAGGACTTTGCTAGGTGGAAGAGTCTCCCGAACATGAACGATTTGGTTTTGTTGGAACAAGTTGACTTTTGATCTTTGAGATTAATGAAAAGTTCTTAAAAAAACAAAAGAAAAAAAGAAAGAAAAGAAAGATAATTGATTTTTTTTTCTAATCATTTATTATTAATTACTCAAAAAAAAAATCTTTATTTTAAAAACTCAAAAGAACTATTTATTTTGTACTTTATTAAATGTAGTCTGATATTTAATTAATATTTTTATTAAGTTTTTAAATAAAATAAAATTGCATTATATATGATTTGTTTTAGAGAAAGTTATGTTTTCGATGTTAGGTTTGGAATATAGTTTTAATTGATTTTTACCTTTCAAAATTGAACACTTTTATTTTTACATTTCAATAGTGCTCACTTTCATTTTTTATGTTTTAAAATTGAACAATTTTAGTTCTAGCATTTCAATATGTCCACTTTTAGTTAACGTGTGTTTTTTTCATTTACTTTTATACATATTTTTTAAAATAAATTAAATCTACGTCAAAATTAAAATAATCAATTCATTAATATATAATATTTAAAATTAATATATATATAGTCAGTATTAAGATCAAATAGAAATGTAAAGATAAAAAAAAAAATCAATTGATTTGATCAATTCTTTTACTAAAAACACACACACAAAGACTAAAAGTAAACATTCTTGAAGTGTCAAAGGCAAAATTGCTCAGTTTTGAAATATAAAAACCAAATTTCAATTAGACTCCACACCAAAAATAAATATTATTTAATTTTGAAATATAGGAATCAAAATAAAACTAAACCTTAAATCTAGGGACTAAAAAATTTATTTTTTTTCCATTTTTTATCATCTATATATTGCATAATCTTTACGACATAGTATGTACAAATGTAACACAAATTTTATTAAAATAATTGTCCATGTAAATACAATATTTCACCAAAACTCACATCAAACAGAATTATTGCTTGCAAATCTTGTACAAAAATTCATATCCAAACGAACTATTGTTACAACTTCTCCACAAAAATATAAATCTAAACAAGTTATTATCTACCACCTCTCTATAAAATTCTACATCCAAACGAGTTATTGACTGGAATAATTATTTCTTATCACTTTATCTCATCACTGATCAAGTGAATGCTAATGTATTACTGAACTATATTTCATTTTGATTTTTATAAATATAGCATTTAATGTGAAATTAATGGCTGATTTTGAGTAGGTCGTTGAATTCTCAGTTTTCAAAAGGGTGGGTACACAACTAGGGTCGCGGAAGCCAATAAGTCATGGATATGGAGATATCAAAGAAAAATATGAACAAAATGGTGGGTACACAATTTTCAAAAGATGAAGAAAAATAAAAAGTGATAGCCTTTTTTTTTATTTTAGGGTGTCAATTTAAAGATATTGACTAAAAGTTGGTCGAAAAAAAAAAGAAAAAAAGAGTGTATATTGATATAGATGTTCATTTTTAATGTATGCCCCTAATTAAAATTCAAATATATTGAGAATAAAGTGGTCGAAAAGGCATATACTTATAGATGGCCACTTTCCACTACTACAAATACTACATATGATGACTATATTTTAAATACTACATATGCTGACTATATTTTAAAGTCATAAACACTTTACAGCATATTCAATTTAATTGCAAGCATATTCAAAACGGCTTCTTTTAGTATTTAAAAAAACATAAAAGTACATTAGTACCTTTAAGTAATTATCATTCATAAATACCTCAAACCTTCCATGTCACCATCAATCACGATCTTCGATGTCACCACCGTCGAACTCTACCTCGCTCTTCACAGTCGCTGTCGAACTCGCTGTTGACCGCCGCCGTTGACTGTCGCCGCCGAACGTGTGTCGTTCACCGCCTTCGCCGAACGTGTGTCGTTCATCGCCGTTGCCGCCGAACGCGCTCTTCACCGCCGCCGCCCAACTCGCTCTTCATCGCTGGCGCCGACGAGGGATGGTAACCTCTGCAACTCATGTCATTTGGAAGTTCAAAGTTGTAGGAAAAACTTGTTGACGGCTATGTTTTATAAGAAAAGAAACCCTAAATTGAGAGTGGTTTTATTTACAAAAATGTTATTAATGATGTATTATTTAGGTATTATATGATCATTAAGGTATTATATATGTATTTGTATAACATTGTTTTTATTAATCCACCAATTAGTATTATATTATACTATAATAATATATTAAAAACGCCGAAAAATTTAATTATCGCAGATCTCAGGTGTATTACTAATATATTATAACATTTACAATCTAATATGAATTGTATGACTATTGTATTATATTATGGTATAATCATCTAGGTAATATATAACCTATGTAATAGGTATCAACTATGGGTATTATAAAAGTAACAAAAAAAGTATTATATAATAGTATTACATACGTATTGGTATTATCAATGTATTTTTTATCTTCTACATCTCAATGTATTGGTTTTAGGGTTTTTTGCAGCAGCCATCATCATAATCTGGGAGAAATTTTAGGAGAAAATCAAGGAGATTGAGCTTCCAAAGACCGGCAGCGGCGATAGAGCTTCCCGACGACGGCGACGACGATTCCGATAGTTGAGGACATCTTCTTCGGCGGTTCACAGCCATATTTTCCGGCGGTTCGCGGCCATCTTCTCTGGCCGGCCGTTCACGGCCATCTTCCCCGGCCGTTCACAACCATCTTCTCGTTTACGTTCGCGGTCATCTTCTCCGACCGTTCGCGGCCTTCTTCTCCGGCCGATCACAACAATCTTCTACGATTGTGGCGGTCATCTTCTCCGATTTGTGTGTTGCCGAAGAAAAAAAAATTTTAGGGTTTGAGGTTGAAGAAATGGACATTTAGAGATTATTAAAAAGTATAAAAATCTATTTGAATACCCTTACCACTAAAATCAATTTGGGATGAATATGTAATAATTATAATCAAATTGAATATCCATGTTAAATACTCTTAAAATAATTTTCATTTTAAAATCATTCGAAATAATTATTCATTTCAAAATCACTCTAATTTTTTGAGACTACATATGTACATTATTAAATGTAGTTTAATATTTGATTAACAATTTTATTAAGTTATTAAAAAAAATAATAAAATATCCATTTATAGGATTTTTTTTAAAGTAAAAGTTGCCTTTATGGTCCCAAGATTTAGAGTATAATTTCGATTGGTCCCTATATTTCACAATTTTCAGTTGGTCCCCATATTTCAAAATTGAACATTTTTATCTGACAATTTAATAGTACTCATTTTTCATCCCTATGGTTTAAAATTGAATGATTGTACATGTGCCATTTGAATAATGCTCATATATGTTTTTTTGTTTACTTTATATCTATTTTTAAAAAAAAATTAAATTCATATTAAAATCAAAAAAACATTTTAGGTCAACTAGAGCATTAGCTCAACCGTATTAGTATTATCGTTTATTTAAATGTCAGTGGTAAAAATGTTTAATTTTAAAATATAAGACCAACTAAAATTAAATCTCAAACCTAGGGACTAAGAAAAACAAATTTTCCCATTTTTTTTATCATTTATATATACTTAACATTATCTTTACGGCATAACGTGTAGAAATGAAACCCGAATTTTATTATAAATATTATCCGTACAAATACAATATTCCACCAAAATCCACATCACACGAGTTATTGTCTGCAATTTCATTACAAAAGTTCATAACCAAACGAACTATTGTTGCAACTTTTATGCAAAAATATATATCTAACTATTTAAAATAATTCTCAAATATAATCATTCAGTAAATATGCATCCAAACAGTTCCATTTCGGTATTTTAAATACGACGTTTAATCTGAAAATAATGGCTGATTTTGAAATTTCAAAATGGCGGGTACACAATCAGGGTAGCAGAAGTCAATCAGTCATGTGATATTAATTAATATTCAAAGATATTGAAGAATAAAAGTTGGTTGAAAAAAATATGTATATTGATAGATGTTGATTTTTAATGTATGACCCTAATTAAAATTTTAAGATATTGAAAAAAAAGTAGGGTCATATATGTTCACTTTCTCACGTAGTAGTCGGGGTTGGAGAATCTTGATTGAGTGATGAATGTGGATAAAAAATTATTTATGAACTAAATCGGAACAGTAAAAGAAAATATATTCTCCAACTTTTGTTATCCGCTTGTTTGTATGTTATATTATATTAGTTTTTTTAGTAAATTAATACATTTTCGTACACAATTTTAAGAATATTTATTTGAAGGAATATTTTCCTTACGTAATAAAATATTAAAAATTAATTAAAAAATCCTCTTTTATTTATGCTACAAATTATCTAAAATTAAGCATTCAATCAAATTGAGAAAGTTTGTAAAAAAAAAAAACAACTAATAATAAGAAAAAGAATCAAACAAGAAATAGTTTCTGCAAAAAGATTCGATCCCCCGTGAATTTTTCTTAGAGAATTTCCGTTTCATGGACATGTCTACATATGCTTGATGAGATATTATTAAAAGAAAATTTGTAGCAAAATTATAAAAACTATCAAGTTGTTTGGATTTGGAGGAATGAAAATGGAAGTAGAAGTGATTTAGGTACTGAAATATTAGTTTTAGAATTGATGTTAAAAA
>JBBMEG010000018.1:15332391-15346403 GCA_037832605.1 Cyclanthera cordifolia | reverse complement strand
GTTAAATAGACTAGTTGGTAAATAATATTTTATTTATTTCAAGAGTTCATGGTTCGAGTCATAGGTCGAACAATTTACTTTTATCCATACCCACCAAACCGGCCCTAATATGAATGTCTAAAATATAAATTTTCTAAATTAATTTGTTTTTTTTTAATACGAAAGAGCTCATTAGATACAAAAAAAATAAAAAATTGAAGATACTATTTTGAAGTTTGTTATCTGTAATCACACAACAATGTGAAGTTCAAGAAATTTTTAAACATGTTCTAAAGTTAAAGCTATTCAACACCTACAAACTAAAAAAATGACTAATAAAAGAAACTTTAAGGTTGAAATACTATTTCATTTTATAAATAAATTCTTTTTTTGTGTATAAAATTGTAAATATTCAATTTTAATATAGAGAGTGATGAAAAAGAAAAACTTAAAATTGCTCTCTGAGGTAATATAATGCTATTTATTCTATTAAAAAAAATTCCTCTATGAAGTTTAAGATGTGTTCTAATACTTGTTTGTATCAAAATTATTAATTATTATTAAACCAATTTAAACTAATATTGATTGCAAATTTATTAAAAGAACAAATTTGAACAACAAAAATATAACTCAACAACATATGTGAATTTGGACCATGAGATCATGAGTTCAAATCTTTCCAAAGTTAATATTTATAATTTGATTTAAATTTTTTTTTTTGGAATTATGGGCAAGACAAAATGTTACTTTTGACCAAACTTAAATTAAAAAAAATTGTAAGATAACATTTTGATCATTAACTATCACATTTATTTCAAGTCTCTAGACTAATAACAAATCAACTATTCTCTAAATTTGAAGATTTGTTTCTAAAACTATACAAAAAATAAAATGCCATTTGTTTTTTTTTAAAAAGAAAATTGTCATTTCCTTTATAAATTTTAATACTATTTTCACATTTTATCTTTAATAATATTAAAATTATTAAACAAAATTCAGTTAATATTGAGTTCAAATTTAATATTATGAAAAGCACTACTATACAAATATTAACATTTAGGAATCATAATATTTTTTAATTAAAAAAAAAACAACAAAAAAACGAAAATGAGAAATTGAGGGCAGAAATAAGAGAGAAAAAGTTAAGAAAAAGTAGAAAGGAAAGCAGGTAATAAGAAGGAAATGTCAGTGCATGCAGCAGAGATGTGGGGGCAGAAAAAGAGTGAGATTTTAGAGAAAAAGAGACGATGAATTTTACATTAAAAGAAAAAATAAAAATAAAAATCACCTGTCGAGCAGAAGCCTTTCTGTAAGTAAGCATATGAGCCATGGCCGGAATTATATACACCGTAAACGTCACCAACAAAGCTCCCACCGCCGAGTTTATAGGCCCAAAGAAAGGAAAAATGATAGCAAAAAACCAAATTGGTATCACCACCGGCAACCTCGCAACAGCCCTCAAACAAATGCTCTTCGTATCATGCATTCCAATCACTTTCTCCCACACGAAATACAACGGCGTGCACGCAAATCCGAATGTTATGAACTGCACCCATGAAAACCCATGTCACACAAAACCTTAATTCGTTCGAATTACTCTCTGGGGACTTTTCGCAAACACCTTATGTGCAGAATGACAACGGCGGCTTTTACCTGGTGGATGAGCATGAGGATGACGGCGGCGTCGCGGAATCTGGTTTTGGGGAGGAGGGAAAACGCGTTCGAGTGGTTGAGAAGCTCGTCGCCGAACGCCCAGTACACGGCGGTGGCTGACGGAAGGGTTAAGGTGAAAACGTACAGAGTCGCCATTAAATAGATGTACTTGAATTTCTGAGGCTTCCACATGGCGTGCATAATTTCACTGAAAAAATTTCAGAAAGGGATTTTCATTTTGGGGTTAGAATTTTTTTTATTTGAAACAAACAAACAAACAGTACAATCCAATTACTGTTGAATCTTCTTTTTCGTTTTCAGATTATTGAAAGAAACCCAAATCTTACACTGTCACAGCATGGCCTCCAAATGTGTACAGAATGTTAGTAGCGCCGGTGAAGTACAGAACCAATTTCTGCGGTCCAGAGTGCTGCACACCCTCAACCTAAAATTCCAGATCAAAAACAAAATCAGATGAAGAACACCACCACCCCGGCGGTGGAGACGGCGGCGGCGTAGGAATTACCTGGCCGTGAACTAGGGCGGCGATGGCCATATACCAAGCAGTGTAAGTAGTCATTCCAAGCCCCAAAAAAGACCAAATCCGATAGTTATGAAAAGAAGGAATGAAAACAGTTGTTGCACAACAAGCTCCGAAGATATATGTCCAAGTCCGCTTATCCAAATGATCATTGATGTAATAAATATTACTGTTGAAATCCCAACACAAGAAAAAAACACTAAAAAACAGAGCAAACCCAGATTAAATGAACCTTCAAAAGTGATTAAGAACAGCAAGATTTAGTAAACCTGGCACAGGCAATAAGTTGAATGACTGAACCAAACAAGAGGAAAGTGCAGTTAAATGCAAGGCCAGCGGCTTTCCAGTAAGGTCCCAATAATCCATCAAGAACTTCAAACCATTGAATCACATGGTTTTTAAAGCTCACGTTCTCTTTCTCCTTCCTGCTTCTGTATTCAATGTAAAGAACACTGATTAAATAAGCAGTCCAGCTGCCCAATATTCCATAGAAAATCTGAAACAGAATCCCAGAAAGCATTCCCAGCTGGGAAAATGAATATGGCAGCGTTAATAGAACCTGCGCAACCTGCAAACGAAAAAAAAAAAAAAAAATCAAAAAACAGAGTACAAAAACAGAGGAAGAATTAGAAAAACGGGTTTGATTTAGTTGAATTTACTTGATTAGATGCGCAACTGAACCAGGCATCCCAAGAGGAACCGCCATGCCAGAGGAGATTTTTAACACTTAAAATAGACTGAGATTCTTCTTGTTCTTCTTTTCCTTCATGCTCCGTTTCGTTCAAATTCGAAACTATGGCTTCCTCTGCTTGTTTCTGAGGCAACATTGTCTTGAATTTCCTTCAAAACCGGAGAATCCTAATGGAAAAAAACGACAGCAATTGAGACAAAAGAAAGAACCCCAAATTGCAAAAGAGGGAGAAAGAAACAAAAGAAACAGAGTATTGAAGTAGTCTGAGTTGAGAATGAATCGAAATGTCTCTTTCGTGGAAAGATTGAAGAGAACCCAAATCAAGTACAAAAACAAAAAAGAATTCGATGGGTTGAAGAGAAATGACCTGTTAGAATTCAAAGTCCTCAGAAGGAAAAGAAGAAGAACAGTGGGTTTAGACTTAGAATTCAGTTTTAAAGGGCTGAAATTATGCAAAACTTGAGGAGTTGTTGGTGTATAAATAAAAGAGGGGAGAGGAGAGGAATGGGTGAATGAATAAATGGAAATGGAAATGGGAAGGAGTTGAAGAAATTGGGGGGTGTTTGTATTTGGGGGTAAAGAGAGAAAGGGATGGAAGTGAGAGAGACGAAACAACCAGCTGGGTTTTGTAAAAAGGATTCGATTCTTATGATTGAGGTGAAAGTGAATTTGGTAAGCAAAAGCGATCTAGGTCTTGTTCTCATCGATAACCTCTCAACCTAACAAACCTCTTCTTTTATAACTCAAGCAAGAAAAAAACCCCCTTCAACCCATGGATATAGGTTACATTATAAATGGCCTTTGTCTTGTTCATGTTATATCAATTTAATACAGTATTCAGCTGCAAAAGAAAAAATCAAAAATTAAAAATCTTTTATCATTCATCTAATTCTCTATCAAATCCCCATCAAACTTTACATCAAATATATCACTAAATCACTATTAACATTGATCCTGAATCAAGCAGTTAATTAACCTATCAAAACTAACATTATTCGTCAAACGAGTAGTTAATTAGTCCAATCACCGTTAACACAAATTCCTACCCCAATAATTACTCCCGCTCTTTTCTACCAGAAAAAACAAACAAGACTCTTAATATGTATTTGAACAAGACTTTGAAAATCTAAATATACGTAACAAACCTTTTGTCCAAATACAACTTTAATTGGTAAGACATAATAAGCATTTAGTTTTATTTTTATTTTATCAAGATTGTTCTCTTACAATTTATCGACTTTTCTTTGCTTTAGAAAATACTTGAATTTTAAATTATATTACACAAACAAAAGCTAAGTTTTCACACAAGCTTTTTTCCTTCAAAATTTAAACTTATTTTTGCAATCGGACGATTGTAAAATAGACAATAAAAATGTTATGATTAGATTTCATATAAAAAATTTTGTTTTATTTTTATTTATTTATTTTTTGAGAAAAAGTTTGATGTCTTTGTTAAATTTTAAAATCATAGATAATAAACTAGATAATGAAAAAAAAAAGTATTTATATGATTAGATTAAAAAATTACAAAGATTACAAAAAAAAAAAAAGGTTTAAGGTTTGTAAACTTTTAATTTTGTATCTAATAGTTACTATGTGTGTTTGGTGGGGTAGGAAATGTCGGGAAGAAAATGTAAGAGATTTCTTCTCATTGTTTGGTTTAGTAACTTTCATAACATCAATCACTAATTTATTTTTACCTTCATCTATTGATACAAATTCAACCAATGACTTGAAGCAAGGAAGAGAAGATTCCAGAGACATTGAAATTATCATGCAAAATTTTAAGGAAATAAAATTACGGATTGAATTTCAAATCTTGTTAGACATGCTCATAATTTGCTAAATAGCTTTTACATATGGGTTTGTTATGTGTATTTAAAACATATCTACCTTTTGTCTAGCATTTAAGTCTCTGAATTGATGTACTATTAATTTGTTTGCTTCATTACTTATCACAAAATACATTTAAGAGGTTTTTTAGACATTTTGTATTTCAAGTCATGCACAAAATTTTGGCCTTAAAGATAGCTTGTACTACCTCATTTTAGACATGATATTGATATCAAATTTTGAGTTAACAAAGTTGGAGCTTATCATTTATCATTCTCTTATCTTTTCTTCTCTCTCTCTCCTACCCAAATATGCTCATAAAGTAAATTGGTGTCTAAACTTTTAATTCAATATTAAAATTTGATTTTTTATTTAAAAATGTTGAATAAGTCAAAGTCTATTAGATGCACTATTAAAAGTTATTCACCATATAATATTAAAAGTTTAAGATTCATATTAATAGATACAACTTAGAAACTTGTACATTTTTAACTTTAGTTACTTTTTTTTAATTTAATTGTAATTGGAATAAATACTCAACTAAATTTAGAAGTAAAAAATTACTCTTAATCATTTATTAAACTCCTTATGAAATTATTTATTCAAATTTTACATCAAATATATCACATAATTATTGTTAACCTCGATCCTCGAATAAATATTCTACTATATTAACCCGAGTTCACTCTTTTTTACCATAGAAACAAACACACCCTGAATTTGTAATTTAAATATAAGTATTCTGGTATTTTCTTTATTATTGTTATTATTTTCTTTATTTTTTTTTGGTTTGCAAATTCACAATAAATCACTTTATAAGCTTTTATAGCACTTTATTTGAGTAATATAAAAAAGTAATTTAATTAAAGTCGTCACCCTCAAGATGGATGAAACGTACATAACAAAACTTTCATTGATTAATATACTTTCGTTTCATCCAGCTACATTATTCCAAGTTCATTGAATAATTTTGGGTAAAAACTATGATTCGTGGAATATGTTAAATCTTTTAACTTAAATAAGTAACTAGGTTCATTTACATTAATTTAAAATTCGTGTTTAGGCGTTCATTTTTAATTTACAAGAACGTGGGTTGGAAAATTCCAACATGTGATTTATAAGTTACTTTTTTTGTTGCTTTTAGATTGTTATGAATAAATGCCGGTTAAAATATTATTCATTTAATTTGTGTATTCGAATATTAATAGATATTTAAGAGGTTAGTTAAATATTATCTAGTATTTATTTAAAAATATTTTAAGATTTGATATTATTATGAATGAAAAGGCTCAAGATCACGGAGGGACAAGATCAATACCTTCATAGCCATGTTGCTGTGTTCTAGAGAATTTTTTTTCTTTATCTTCTTGTATAACTCTACCATTTTGTATAACTAATTCGGTATTTTGTGTTGTCCTTATTAATCTATAAAAGCAGTATTGTGCAAATTGTAAAATATAGAGAGAAATTGTAATAAAACCTAGAGTGACTATTTCTGCCTCGACTTCTTTCATTCTATCTTGGTATCAAAAGTCTCGTTTTTCGATCATAGGCGACTCTTGTGATTCTGATGCAGCTCATCCTGCTTCTGGGTTGGGTCTGCTGCTCTTCCCACCATTCATGTCCCTGCCAT
This sequence comes from Cyclanthera cordifolia, assembly GCA_037832605.1. Lineage (NCBI taxonomy): Eukaryota > Viridiplantae > Streptophyta > Magnoliopsida > Cucurbitales > Cucurbitaceae > Cyclanthera > Cyclanthera cordifolia. The sequence continues at coordinate 15,340,073 of JBBMEG010000018.1, read as the reverse complement.
TGGTAATACTGCTACCTTTGTTAGTCCTTCCCTGAATCAGCTGTTGAATCAAATTACAACAGTCAAAATGGATCGTAGCAATTTTCTTCTAGGGCAAACCCTAGCTCTCCCTATTCTTCGCAATTATAGACTCTATCCTTATCTCACAGGAGACAAACCCTGTCCTCCAAAATTTCTTCCAACTACATTCACTCTTGCTGAGTCGAGTAGTTCGACAACTGCTCCTTCTCTAGTTGTTAATCCATAGTACGAATTCTGGGTTGCAGTAGACCAACTCATTCTTGGTTGGCTTTACAACTCTATGGCTGGTGATGTTGCCTTGCAAGTTTTGGGCCATCAAACCTCTGCTGAGTTATGAAAGGTTATTCAACATCTCTTCGGTGTTCAATCTAAGGCCGAAGCAACCTATTTACGTCAAGTCTTTCAACAAACTCGCAAGGGATCTTCATCTATGACTGACTACTTGCGAGCTATGCGAGCCCATGCTGATAATCTTGCTCTTACTGGGAATCCAGTTCCTGATTCTGACTTTGTCACGCAGGTTTTAGATACATAATACAACCCTATTGCAACCAATGTTCACAGTCAACCCGATATCAAATGGGCCGATCTCCATGCTCTTCTTCTAAAGTTTGAAAAACGATTAGAATTTTAGATATCTCAACAAACCACTGTGCTTCTTAATCCGTCCTCCTCAGCTGTATCCGAAAACTCCACCAACTATGTGGATCAAAAATCTTCCTCCAACATCTCTGGAAACACTCACTTTAGTCGAGGAGGTCAATAGAGAGGTTGATCCTCTAATCGTGGTAACTGAGGATGTGGCCGCTGGAACAACACGACTTCGTCATCTGCATCATCTGGCAATCGATTCATCAGCTCTCCCTGCCCCATTTGGAATCGCCCTGTCCATAATGGTGATGAGTGTTTCTATAGATTCGATAAGCATATTGGGCCTCAACCGACTCAACATAGGACAAATGCTCCTCAATCAAATGTCACTACAAATACTGCTTATACTACCACTCACTACCAAGGCATTATTGCAACTCTTGAATCTGTAGTTGACTATCTCTGGTATGCTGATAGTGGAGACACTACTCATGTCAATCCCCGTTTGACTCAACTGGATCAATGGTTTGATTACTCTAGCTCTTGCTAATGGTTCCACATGAAATTACCTATTAAATCCGGTTCATTAACTTTGCAAAATGTTCTCTGTGTTCCATCCATTTCGAAGAAACTATTAAGCATATCTCAACTTACATATGTTAATCTTGTTGTTGTTGAATTTCATTCTGATTGTTACCTCATTAAGGACAAATGTAGGGGTCACACGCTCCTGAAAGGTTTGGTTAGTGATGGGCTCTATGTCTTTTCTGATTTTGTCTCTGTTGTGGTTCTTGTGCAACAAATGCGGTTGAAAATAACATTTCTAGGTTAAGGTCATCGTCTGATGTTTCTGTTTCTAGTAGTAAGTCTGTCAATGTTGTTGTGACCAAGTTTGTTTGGCACAATCGTCTTGGACATATGTCATATACAATTTTATCTCAAATGTTAAATGAATATAATTTACCTTCTAACTCTACCTTGGTTTCTTTTTGTGATGCGTGTAAAAGTTGGCAAGACTCACATACTACCCTACTCTTTTTCATCTTCAGATACCTTAGCACCATTTCATTTGGTGGATATGGATGTATGAGGACCATCCCCGATCATTTCTATTGATGGCTTCCGTTATTATGTCAACTTCGTTGATGATTTCAGTCGTTATGTATGGATTTATCCGTTTCGACTCAAGAGTGACACCATCACTACATTTAAATACTTCCACAACATGGTGACAATTTAGTTTAATACTCACATTTCAGTCGTTGTTCGAATTTCCTGCCCCTATAACTCACCTCATAATGGGCGTGTTGAACGAAAACATCGTCATCTAGTTGAGACTTGTTTGACGCTTCTTGCTCATGCTTCTCTATGCTTATCAATTGTATGCCAACTGCTGTTCCGCAACACAAATCTCCATTTCTTACTCTATTTAACAAAAAACCATAACTGGATCATATAGTATTTTTTGTAGCAGTGCCTTTCCCTATATTCGACCTTATCAGAAGGCTAAGTTTAGCTATCACTCTGTCAAGTGTCTATACTTAGGCCCAAGCCCTTTCCATAAAGGCCATGTATGCTATAGTTCAACTGGAAAAATCTTTATCTCCATAAATGTAATTTTTAGTGAATCCGAGTTTCCATTTTCAACTTAGTTCTCTAGCCCCTCTTCTTTATCAAGTCAACATAATTTAGATCTCACGGCTGATACTTGGTTCGCTCACTTACCCAAGACTGTTGCACCTGTCTTAACTCCCAAATCTTCAAATGACAGACCTTCGTGTTCTCAATCTTTACCCAACATCTCACCATCGTCTCCTTTAAACATAACTGTTACCTCTACTTCTACCACAACAACTATCTCTTCTCCTACCTTATCTTCACAAACTGTTCCAACTTCACCTTCTTCCCCCATCAGATTCTTCCCCACTTAACCCAGTTGTTCCAAGCCTCCCTGTTACCAACAATCCCCCCATGATAACCAGGGGGAAACAAGGCATTTTCAAACCAAAGAATTGGGCTATGGTCACTTGGTTGACTAGAATATCATTGAGCCAATCAGATATAATGTGGCTTTTCCATGTCCTCCTAGGCGCCAAACTATGTGTGATGAATTTCAAGCACTTCAACACAATAAAACATGGGAGCCCCTTCCCTTTCATCCATCATACAACATTATTGGGTGCAAATGGATTTTTCGGCTCAAACGCAATCACGGTGTAACTATTCCTCGTCACAAAGCACGTCTTGTGGCAAAAGAGTTTTCTCAAAGCTATGAATTAGGTTACTTTGAAACTTTTAGCCTGGTTGTGAAACCCTCTGCTATTCGTATTGTGCTTCATCTTGCAGTTTCCAAAAATTAGCATATTCAGCAACTTGATTTCAATAATGCCTTTTTGAATGGACATCTTCAAGAAGATGTTTACATGATGCAGCCTCTGGGGTTTGAAATCCTCAATTTCCAAATTATGTCTGTAAACTACGAAAATCTATTTATGGACTGAAACAAGCACCACGTGCTTGGAACATTGAACTCAAAGATCTGTTTTTGTCATGGGTTTTATCAATGCCAAATCTGATACATCTCTCTTCATTTATCATAAAGGTCAAACTCTTCTTCTTCTCTTCATATATGTTTATGATGTTATACTTACTGGCTCATGTTCCTCTTAAATGAAAGTTCTAGTTACCAACCTTGACAAACATTTCTTCTTAAAAGATCTTGGACCCCTTCGTTATTTTCTTGGCATTAAAATTGAACCTATTGCCTCTAGACTTATGCTTTCTTAACAAACTTACATTTTGGATATACTAGCTCGAATCAACATGAGCGATTGTAGGCCCTGCCCTACTTCAGTTGTTCCTGGTACTGTGTTATCTGCTTCTGTTGGAATACAGCTAGCTGATCCACTTCCATATCGTAGCACTATTGGCACACTATAATACCTGAACCATCATCGTCCTGATATTAGTATATTGTCAATCGAATCAGTCAGTTTCTAAAAGCTCCTATGGATCCACACTAGTCTGCTGTCAAGTGCGTTCTTCGCTATTAAAGGGCACCATGTCAATTGGTCTTCATATACGACGCAGTGTTGATTTACCTCTCACTGCTTATGCTGATGCTGATTGGGCTGCCAATCCAAATGACCTGAAATCTGTAGCTACATACTGCTTGTTTCTGGGAAATAACTTAATCTCTTGGTCATCGAAAAAGCAAAATGTGGTAGCTCGGTCGAGTACAAAATCTGAATATCGTGCCCTTGTGCATACAACAGCTGAAATAATATGGGTCTATCATCTACTTTTTAGAGATTGGCCTTCCCTTCACATCTACACCAACGATATTCTGTGATAATATAAGCACAAATGCCTTAGCTTCAAATCCATTGTATCATGCTCGTACAAAGCATATTAAAATAGACATCCACTTCTTACGAGATCAGATTCTGCAAGGTCTTTTTCACGTTCAATACATTCCCTCTGCTGACCAACCTGTTGATTGCTGAACAAAACCTCTTCATCAGTTCGCATGTGAGGCTCATTGGGTTAAGCTCGATCTCGATCATCCTCGGCCTTGCTTGAGGGGGAATATTAAGAATGAAAAGACCTAAGATCACAAAGGGACAAGCCCAATACCTTCATAGCCACATTGCTGTGTTTTAGAGAATTCTTTTCTTCGTCTTCTTGTACATCTATACCTTTTTGTATAACTAATTTGGTATTTCTTGCTATCCTTGTTAATCTTTAAAAGCAATATTGTGCAAATTGTAAAATATAGAGAGAAATTGTAATAAAACCTAGAGTGACTATTTCTGCCTTAGCTTCTTTCGTTCTATCTGATATTTCATATTCTATATGTATATTTGTTAAAAGTTAATAGAAATCATAAAATTTAGACATCTCTCAAACATCTTGAATCTATGTTTGGAGGGTTTGTTTACCATTAAAGTTAATGGTTTGTGTATAATATAGTTCATTCTACGTTTACAAAAACTTAAAATTCAATACTTCGTTTAGTGTAATTTAATCCATCAAAAAACTATATTTTAATTTTGAATATAATGGGTTGGGCGTTATTAAAAACTGATTATAAATTAATAGTATTATTAGGTTTTTACTGAATATATTTTTTCAATTTTAGTACGATAAATATTGGAAGATTCTAACCTAAAAAACGAGTGTATTCTAATGTTTGGATTGAAATTTTAAAGTATTTAGAAGTAATATTTAAAATGAAAATTTATTTCAGAAGTTATTTTGATGTAGTTTTTAAAAATATTTAAATTATATTGAGTATTTATAAATAATGATTAGTAATGATTGCAGTTAAAACTTGTTTGAATATAGTTTTTTAATAGTATTTAAAATTAGTATTTAGACTGAAATTTTATTTTGAGTATTAAAAATAATAATGACCGTAAAAAATTCATTTGAATATAATTCTTTATGAGTATTTAATTTGAAATACTATTTCAAAATCTCATACAAAACATCCTAGTAATATTATGTACTACCAAGTAACCATTACATTTTTGTAAATTTTCTTTTGTTAAAAAAATAATTTTGGTCTTCAATTTTTTCAATTTACTCTCACCACTTTAAAATGCTTAATTTTAATTTTTGGGATTGGTGTTTTCGAGAGGGAGAAAAAAGCTTTTTGAAATTTGTGTTTAGGAAACAAAATGTCTATTTTAAATGGAATTTGATATAAAATTTGATAAGATATTGAAGAGAAGTTGTTATGTACTAAAAACAAACAAGAAGTTGAACTTCTACAATTTCTCTCCAAATCCAAACTTCTAACAAATTAAAAGTTTATATATCAATATAAAATAAATTTGAATTAAAATTTGATATTTAAAGTATATTTAGAATAGTTGGATCTCTTACCCATTATTTTATCAAATTTATCATTTCATCAATCAGTAAATGTATGTTTGGTGTAATAAGAAATGTTGAAAAGGGAACATAAAGACCGCGTCATATTGTTGGACCCACCAAACTTCATCCTAACAATCACTAATATATTTTTATTTTTCTCCATAATCATTTATTTCTCCTCTCTAACCACGGTAGACAAACATAACTAGTTTTTTTTTTTTCCTTTTTTTTAAAATTATTTTATTTTCTTTGAGTCTTATCTTCTATCTTACCGATAGTAGCCAAACATGTCCATATAATAGTATAGGATGTGAAGTCCTAATTTAACCTACATTTTGTCATAATAATTATTTATCAAGTATAATTGTTTAATTGTATTTTAGTGTGAATTTAGTTAAATAATTTCCGCGAACTCCTCCCGACCCCACCGCTCCACTCAACACAAAGATCCGAATTTCGATCTAAAAATGTCGCGTGAGAAACACCTTACTGATCGCTCTTGGGGAACTGAAGCTCACGCGCTGAATAAGAAGGTGGGAGGAAAAAGATACGGTTGGATTTTGCATCAATTAGACCGCCGAATGAGCCGGCAGTTTCTGAAGGAGGCCCATGTCTGAAATCATAGCCACAGCGACCAAATATTTGTTTTTATGAGTCCATATATTCGGCTCAAGCCGAGCTGAATTTGGCCCCGCAATCAACTCCCCACGCGCGTAACTAACCCCCCCATTCCCATTTACCGCCGGCTCCATTATTCGGCTGGGCCCATCATCGGCTCTGGGTCCATTTTCCCATTCCACTTTATCCATATATATACTTTTTGTATATTTAGATGTTTTTTTAACCTCTAAAAAAAGAAAATACAAGATCAAAACATTTTATTTTTTTAATTTTTAATTTTTATTTTTAAAAGGTAAGGTTCCAACTATTATTCCACTTAATTATTTTTATTATTTTGATATTTTTCTCTTACTTATATTTGTAAAAATAAAATCATAACTTTGGTTCATGAAATTCGAACAACTCCACAAATATCTAAGTTCTTGAAAAATAATTTAAGAATGTTTTTTTTTTTTTTTTAGACTTCAAATTTATGTCTAAATTTTAATTTCTAATTAAAATTAATAAATTAATAAATTTACTTCGACAATAATGTCCTAATAATTAATTTTTATATTTTATTTAATTTATTTATAATTAGATTCTCGTATAACAACCTACCCAAAATAATATAAAACAAAAATCAACAATTAATACTATTTTAAAAATTAAAAGTAAAACGAATATTTGAAAGTTGATCGATAAATGAGACACATAGGTGTATATGTACAAATTAATGACATAAATGCAGAATAATGAATGATGGGTAATATCAGAATAAAAAAGATAAATAACTCACTCATACAACGTCGTCATTTTCCATCATTAATGTTTTAGAGGTTTTACTCAACCTTCAACTTTTTCAATTATTAAACCATAACTAAAGCACATTATTTAGCTTTCCTCTCGTATGTTTTTTTATTTTTGAAAAATGCACTTAGAACCCCATTAAAAGGATGACTTACACAATAATCTCGCTTTTGTATACCATAGTCGGAGCAAATATTATTCACGTACCAAAGATTCTTCTACAACGAGTTTAGAATTTTTGTTCTATTACATTTACGGGTGACAACCTATTGTAGATTTTAAATGTTGTTGTTATAAAAGAACTAAAGTCCAGTATATAATGTGTTTAAACAATGAGGCTATGAAAGAATTTGATAAGGCCCAATGTTTTAGATACTCAGTCAGGCCCACAAGTCAGTTCTAAACCGGTTCGGGTTTGTGAATTTCTGAACCAGTCATTGTTGTGAACCGAACCCATAATCAAGGGCTAAGATCAAGCATGTACAACTCGAATCAATGGTTGATATTAAACCATATGTTGCTCTCACCTTGTCGGTCCAGCTTGCATGAATTACACGTCTTCCTCCACCTTTCTGAGGAACAAAACTCAAATGCTTTCACTGTGCATTTCATTTACCGACATCTTCACCCTCGTTCAGAGACGCTAGAGGTTCTGGTGATTTTTCACCAAGAACTTGATGTTTCTTGATCTTTCTTGAGTTTGGCTTCTCCTATCTTAAGCGATAGTGATGAATCAAGAGTTCGTCGCTTGATTCATTGCTTCCTCGCATACTCAGACC
>JBBMEG010000018.1:15311256-15327120 GCA_037832605.1 Cyclanthera cordifolia | reverse complement strand
ACTTTCAAAATAAATTAAATTGGTCCTTAGTTGAAAATTTATATTAAGTTTAATTTAAAAATTAACCATATTTCTTTATAAATTTAAGAAATATGTTCACATATTTTTTTATTTATACTAAAATTATTAACACTGTTGAATCAATTTTAGAAAATATCAAATTCAAATTTATTATAGGGACCAGTTAAATTATTATTATTATTTTTAATTTTAGAGATTAAAATGAATTTTTTTTTTGAAAGTCGAGAGATTAAAATTAGACATTTGAAAGTACATGGATTAAAATTGAACTTTTGAAAGTGGAGGGACCAAAATAATATTTTAAACTTTTTTTTTCCTATAATCATGATTGTCCTTACCAATTTGCCCCTACAACATTTTGACTTCAAAAATATCCGTTGAAAAATTAATTTTTAAGTAGATGGCTACCATGAACTCAACTTATCCCCTCTTAATAATCAGTAGGCCATTTTGTGTTGGCTACTCATTATCTCTTAGCCAAATGGGTCCCATTCCCAATAGGACTTGGGAAGAAAATTGCTCTCTCTTGTGTTAAATGCAGTTGCTTACTCTTCTCAGCCAAGTGTTTCAAAATATTGGCTTAGCCAAGAGGGGAGAGCCCACCTCTGACCTTACACAGGCTCCCATTTCCTATCCATCGTCATCAGATTTCGAGTGCCATCCTCCTGTGAAACTGTACAAACTGTTCATGGGAAAAAGAAAAAAAAGAAAAGAAAAAAAATTTGGGTAAATCATAAATTTGTAACCTAAGGTTTGAAAAAAAAAAAAAAAAAAAAAAAAGTCTATGCTGGTTTAAAAATCTAAAATTTAATTACTATGTTTGGACAAGTATATAATTTAGTTTCGTGTAGTTTAGAGAAATATACAATTTAATTTTCATGGTTTGAAAAAATAAAATTTAGTCCTTGATAAAACATAAAAAATAGTTCATATTCGTAAATCATAGATGAATTAATTACATAGATGTAACTTTCTAATGTTTGAATGATGTGCTTTTTTGTCCAATCAATTACTTATCTCACACTCTCATCATTAACCACAAAAGTAACTAACTTCTACGTATTTTATTCGCCTACAATTACAAACAACGGACTATTTTTTAGATTTTATCAAATCTTAGAGACTAAATTCTATTTTTTATAACCGTAAGGATTAAAGTCTAGATTTTTAAATTATAGACTAAACTCTAACTTTGTTTAAACTATATGGATCAAATTTGTAATTTACCCAAAAACAATTCTTCCTTAGATCAATGAGTTCTTCCAGCATTAATTTTGTGGGGGCTTTCTAGTTTCCTGAGTTAAACTGTAGTTTAAACAAAGAGCCAGCTAGTGAGAGTGTTGAATCAAATAATTTGTAGGGGCTCTAAAGACAGACATTCGGGTGGAACCTTACTTTCTTTTCACATGGCCAATCCATAGAACCTTACACTCATTCTGAGCCTAATTTTACCATTATTAGGCTTACTCAGTTTATTACTTCTCTTCAGTCTTGAATATTTAATTTCACTGTTCTAACTAAAACGAGATTTATATATATTTGATTCTGGATAATGGGAGATAGATTTGAGATAAAGGTAGAAAAGATTGGTCCAAAAAAAAACAAAGCTTTTGGATGCCTATCTGTCTGAAGAATACTTGAGATTGTTCAGCATCCACTATGTGTTAATTTGAACAGGTGTTTAAATGAAAATGGAAAATGATGGCTTTGTTAAGGATAATCAGAATGGTCATGTCTCTTCAAATTAACATGAACCACCGAATTTGTGGGTATCTTTTTTACTTTATGATACATTTTAATTCAAATAATTTGATGTTTCTTTTTTAGCTTAAGCGTATTGAGAATATCTAAAGCCACATTTTTTTTTTTTTACAATGAATGAAAAGAAAGAACAGATTTTGCTGTTTTTCATAGGATCATGAGGTTTTTTCTGCCTAAGAGGGGCCAAATTTCTCAAGGTAAAATATATATTACGTAAACTGTATTGTCTTTTTCCATTCCAAGCATATTGTGTGACATGTAATCTGTACTTAAAGTGGTGGAATGTCATGTACATATGACTTTTAACGACCCAAGCTTTCGTCCGAGTATTTAAAGGTATGTTTTTGGACTTTCAGATTACCCGGAGGGGTTAAAACGGTCAATTTGTTATTTTGGACTTTGAAAGATCTAACTAAAAAAGGGTAAAAGGGTATTTTTGCTAAAGGAAGGGCAAAATGGTCATTTTAGCCCTATACGGCATTTTGGTAACTTTTTTTAGTTTTTCCAACAACTAAAAAAGGCAAAAAATTACTTTTAGGTCATAATTCATCAATCACAGCCGCAACCTTTTTCTCTATGATTTCTGCGATTCAGGTTTCCCAAGGACGATAATTTCAGTGCAGTCGTCGTCGTCGGCTCAGTGGCCAGTCAGTTCTTGACATGCGTCACGCAAGGGCTCGCTAGCCGCTGTCGTTTCCTATTCGCTAGCACTCACCCAATCGTGAGCTGAGGGGTGTCGTTCAGCCAATCAACATGCGCGACAAACCCCTGCCCGTGTCAGAGCCGCCGCACGTGAAGGCCAATCACGATCGCCACTTGTTGAGCCAATCAGAGCTGTCGCCGCCTCCCGCTACCCAGTTCCAGATGCGTGTCACGAATCCACTCGCTCGCCTCTCGCGTTTGTTGCTTCAGATTGGTCGTTGTGCTCCCGAGCCAGAGGCGTGCTTCGAGCCTAAGTACACGCGCATCCCGAACATATTTCGCCCATCCGCTATTGTCAGCGTTGCTCGATCTTGCTTTCGAGCTTAGCTGCGCTGCAAATTCACACGCGCTCGCGACTCCAACTCCATGCGTTGCCGCCGGTCGCTGGAAAATTTTCGAAAGTGTTTATTTGGTAATTTGATGCTCTTAGTTCATTTTTATAGTCTTAGGTGCTATATTTGACTCGTTTACCCTCTTTTGGCTTGTTTAAGTCTGGAAAACCTCTAGGACTTGCGGTTCGAGCACTTGACGGCTAGTTAGTGGATTTCGGCCAAGGTAAGGGGATCTTATCCTTAGTTTTGGGGTCATGTAGGAAATTATGAGATGTGTAGGATGAATTAGGTGGAAATTACTTGATGATATGTGTTGATTGAATTGTTTGTTTGCATGACGTCTACTGAATATTATTGCTATGTTATGAACGATATATTTATGTATTGATGAATTGAGTTATTGATTCACTATAAGATAGCATGTCTTTGTTATACACATGTTGATCCCTTAGCTATATCGATATGTACATGAATATCTACATTACATAGCATCTACGAAAGATCACAAGTAAGCGTTTGAATTGAAGGTCCGGTAAGGGTAGCCTCAGAAGGGTAAATTGTTATCCAACGAGGGCTCGAGAGTGGCATGTCACATCAGGGTAGCCCCGTTGTCACCAATATGTCTATTGAAGACTGAATTGCAGAGCCCTATTAAAACCCTGCTATTATCATTTATCATGCATCTTTTGACATATATTATATTTGTATTCATGCTTGAGCTGATCACAAGTTAGGAATCGTTATTGGGTTAACAACTCACCCTTATTCTTTGTGGGTTTCCACGGGTAGTCACGGGCGCTACAAGGATGGCTGATCAAGAGCTGTGAAGACCATGGGCTTGTCTTGTTATGTTTTTTCTATTAATCTTCTTCTTTCGCATATGGTTTATCTTATTTTCATTAGAAACATCGTTTGATTGCCAATTTCTTTTACGAATTTGTTTTCAATTGGGTACCATGTTTCTCACTGTTATAACTGTTTTTAATGATTTACTTTAGATGAAGTATTTAATTAAGCATGTCTCTAAATTTAAAGGTCGTTTACTCATGTATCTAGGGTGTTGCCTAGATGAGACCCTAGTCTGGGTTGGGCCTTTACATGACTAATTATATACTGATACGTTATCTGTATATGTAGTTTGTATGTATCGTTTATGTATATACTTGGAGCTATTATGAGCATATTTTGTGATAGTGTGTACCTATGACTGATTATGTACTTATGCGTTATGGATGTACGTAATCCGTATATACTATTTATGTATATGTGTGTAGTTATTCTGAGCATGTTCTGTGATAGTTGTACATGTATGTAGGTACTGATGCATTATATATATATATATTCTAGTGCCATTTAAAAAAATAATCGATGCATTATTCGTAACAACCCTATCAAAACCATTCTTTTTTTAAATAAAACAAAAATAAGCAGGAAAACTGGATGCTTAAGAGGGATTGTTAATTTAAAATTAAAAAAGAAAATGTAGCATTTTATTTAAAAAGGATGATTGTTTTTAATATAAAAATTTAATAAAAAAGAATTATACAGAGTATTTTGGAGAATAATTTTTTCTCTACAATTCTTAAACTCAGATTATACATTAGTTTAAATGACTACAAAAATAGCTAATTCCCAAAATAATTTGGAAAAAAATTGCCATTTGCTACCATTTCCATAAATACAAATGTATATAATATATTTAGTGTGGATTTGGGCTTCGTTCATTAATGAAATGGGCGTGAAAAGATGGGTCGGGTCAATATATAAGCCCAAAAATGATTGAACTACAAACATTTGTAGCCCAACGTAAAAGGCCCAATCATAACCCATCATGCGTTGGTTCCTCCGGTTAGTAGTTCAACAAAATAGATTGGTTTTTTTAGAATGAAAATTGATTAAAACTAATATTCAATTTTATTAGACCTTCATCGTGTGCTCATAATTAAAAGTTTTTTTAGATATATTTAAAGGTTTTTTGGAAATATAATTAAAATATTATTTAAAGTCCTCAAAAAAAAAAAAAAAAAAAAAAAAACTTTCAAGAATTCTAAAAACAAGTCTTAGAGAACAAAATATCCAAACTATTTAGTTAAAAGTACTATTTTGAAAATTAAAAATTGTAATTATGATTAAAGTTTGTAAGGAGGAAAAAGTGGATATTTGAACAAAAAGAGTACACATGTTTGACTACTAAACTATAGGTTGAGTAGTTAAGATGCTACATTAAGGTTAGATATTTTAATTGACTATATTTATTAAACACACAAAAGGAAAATTTGAAAGAAAAAAGAAGAAGCTAATTTTGACAAATATATACACATGCACTAGTTTTTTTTTTTTTAATTCAACCACCTTTGTTACCTCTTAATTATTTGGTAGGATATAATACCATTCAGCCATGATCCTTTATACACTCTTCTTATGTTTGTTGGCATTGAAAAGACAATTATCCATCGTATTAATTGACCATTTCTTTTTTTAATTTTTTGAGATTACAACATTGGAAATAGGGACTCGAACCACAGATCAAGTAGATGCTAATGCAATACTAATGTTAACTGAACTATGCTCACTTTGGTAACAATTTTTTATTTGATACCTTGTAAAAAAAAAAAAAAAAAAAAAAGTCAATTCTTAAGAATTTTTTTAAGGGAATGTTAATTTGTGTTCTTAAATTAATTTATAAGTTTGCACCTAAATTTGGTATACGAAAATGAGTGACTACTATTTCAAATATTATTACTCTCCAAGTATAACCGTTGTTTTATAGTCTTCCTATAACTCTATTACATTAATATTTCGACTATTTATTTTTATTTTTCTTAATTATGTAAGATTTGAGAATAAATATTTCAATTCTATGACTCGTTGATTATAGATATATAATTGTGTCAGTTGAGATATTATTCTTTGCTATTGAAACAATAAAAACCTTAGAAAATGATAGTTCAAATTTTGTTTCAATTTGAAGCAAATCGAAATTAAATTAATAAAAGTTTTCGTATCAATTTTTCTTTTTTTTTTTTTTTTTTTTTTTGTATTATGAAAAGGATGGTATTTTGAAAGTAAAGTCAGACTTATTGATTGGCTACTCAGTTAAAAGATAATCCTTCTACTTGAAACCATGAATATATCAGGTTGTGGAATAAATTGTCAATCTATTGAAGCTTGGTATTAAGTACTGTAATCTTTTCTGCCCTTTGTCTCGTAAAATATTGATACTACCCTACACGGAATATAAAGGTGTAAATGGGCTACGGAACCATGGAGTTTATACTCTTTTTTCTCAGTTTGACGTTCTCAAACATATTACTGAAGCTACTGACTTCTTGTTGTGATTCTATGACAAAAACTTTCAATTTTGAGATATGAAAAATTTGTTTTAATGTGTTGGAATATATAGAATATTAAGTATTCATTGGGAGGAGGTGTTATTCTCTTATTGTAGAGCATTTTTGGGCTTGTTGGAAATGGAAATTATTGAGGCTATGACGATTCTTGATGCCAGAATACCACCATAACTTCTAGCACCTACTCTAGGGCCGGATATCCCGAAAAATATTTTTCCTATAACAAGAGTCAAATACTGATTTTCATGATCAAACTCGTGACTATGATATTGAGCTGAATTCTCACCAAACAATGAAACCAATGCGCCACCAACTCTTTGAGAATTATGTTTTTAAGCTAACGAGATATCATAACAAATGATTATATTGAGTTTTTTTTTTTTAGATTACAACAATTGAGATAGGAGATTCGAATCTGTGAACTTCATGCAGGTTCTTCGATGTGTACCAATGTGCCGAGCTTATCGTTTTTTGACTATTGAGTTAAACTTTTAAATGGGTAGGAAAGAATAGTATCTTTATTAATGTAAACTAATAATCAGAAATCAATACACACTTATATTAACATCATTACTTATCATTTCATAGATGTTTGGGAAATTTAACTCAAACTAAGAGGACCTCTTTGTTTGAAGAAAAAATAAACCTAAAACAGAAAAATGATGTTTGCTTCATTTCAAATCTAATGAGGAGGAAAAATATGGCTTTAGGATTTTGTATACTTTTTTAAAGTTTGGGAAATCTTTTCACATTTTCAACTTGAATGTTCAATATGTCTTATATAAATATTTTTGTAGGTTCACTATATTTAGGTTTAATTACAAAAAAAAAAAAAAATACTACCTTACTTAAGTTTAATAAGCCATACTGAATGGGTCGGCTATGTGGTTTTATTGTTTGATATTATTCCAGTTCAAATTAATTAATTTACGATAAGTTGCATAATTTAATTTATAAAATTTGTGATAGATCGTTATTTAATTTGATAAAAAAAATATAATAAAACAAAATAAAAATATTAATTTAAAATATAAAGGTGTATGTTGTTGAAAGATGGATGATCAACAAAAATTGAGCTCTATTAATATCATATACGATTTAGTAATCAAAATTTAAAACTCCTCAAACAATCCTCTGTTATTTAAATTATTATCATATATGATTAGTGGTTTGCGTCTGCCTAGTGCCAACTTGTACTAAAAAAAAAAAAAAATTAAATTATAAAAAAAAGTGTAGACAGTTGTAGGCAGTTGTAAGAATAAATGTGGAAAATTTGAAAGAAGTTTCCTCCTACTCTCAACAACAAAATCCACAGTTTCACATTTAATTCCAACATTTTTATGTATATAATTAATTAAATACTTTCTGAAAAACTAATTAAGTAGTTTTAAAAAAAAACAATTAATAGAAAAGTCCAAAAATAAGCCTTCAGATCAATTAAATTAAATTAAATTAAACTTCCTTAGCTACTGTACATCACTTTGAAATTATGAATCGATTATTTTGAATTATCAGAAATGGGAGTGTATTTTGATTGATTTAGTTTAAGAATAATAATTCAATGAAAAATATACATACTCAAAAGATTTACTTATGTTTTGAATTATATATAAAGATTGATAGAAGTTATAAGGATTCCGTATTGGGGAGTGAGAAGGCTTCTTAACAATTTATAAAATATACGCGAATTATTTCTTTCATTACCAATTGACTTTAAGATAGATATCAACAATATCTAATATTGTATCAGAATCTATTTGAATCAGATTAAATTCAACTAACAAAGTAATTACTTGACATCTTTAGTTTATATTCACACCGGGTTAAAATACTTTATTCGACTTAACTTTAATCGATCTCTAATTATTTTGTATTAGTTAACGTGGATTGAGTGCTCACCTGCAATTGACATGTATCATCGATTTTAAAGTCGTAGATTCGTATTTCCAATTTTCAACACCACAATATTATTGATGTATTTCAGGTTAGGATACAAAAAAAATAGTTAAGAGAGCCAAGGATTTGAAGCAACCATTGTATAAAAGACGTAGGTATATACAAAACAATAATAAATTCTTAAATTTGAGGGTTATGATTAGCTAGTCATCAAGATAATCTCTTTAAATTTCTTCATTTAAAATATTTATTTGATTTTTCTGTCTATGATTTAAATTTTCCTAATCTCAATATTATTTATAAAATAATGTCACAAAAGTAAAATAATTATAAAAAGGTAAGAAATTTCAGTTGGAAAGACAAAAAGAAACCTAATAAAGACGTGGTTGTTGAGAAACTATGCTATGCCAAAGGATCAAGACAATCCACGCCATTGGTTGAATTTTTTTCAACTCCCATTTTTTTTATTTAATTTTGGTTAAATTATAAATTTAATCTCCCCTCATTTTAATCTTTATAATTTAAAAATCTAGATTTTAGTTCATATTTATTAAAATCTGCGTAATTGATATCGAATAACATACATACACACTAGTTATTTGTGTGTTTAATGATGAGAGACTGATATAAATAATTAATTAGACAAAAAAAAAACATCATTCATACATTAGAAGTTACATCTGTGTAATTAATTCATCTGTCATTTATGAATAATCTGAACTAATTTTTAAGTTTTATCAAACCATGCCTAATTTTTTTTTTTTTTTATATGAAATTGAATTTTATATTCTACAAACTATTGAGAGTAAATTTTATAAGTCTAGATTTTTATTAAACTATAATTTAAAAAAAAAAAAAATCAACTCATACAACTAACTTTATAATTTATCTTTCCATTTTTTTAATTAATATATTTCCTTTTGTTTATTCATAATCTTCACTTTATTTCTCACTGTTTCATAAATAATTATATATTATTGATCTCGTAGTGGAATATTGAAATTTAATTGTTGTAACAAAAATGAAATTGGCCAGTGTCTTAAATTAGAGAGATGAAAATTAGGTGGTGTAGATTTGTATGGAACATGTGTTACTTTCCTTCACAGACTTTTTTTTTTTTATTTGACTTGTGATTAATAATGGAAGAAATAAATTGATTGTGTTTTTAAAGATGACATTGGAAACGGTAAGGGCCATTCAAATATTACTATTTATTTTACAAATGTCCGCCTCATAAATGCATGGTTGTATAAAATTAGTCATCGCTCACTAAAAATTAAGGATATTAAATTATAAAAATCAATCCATAATTAATTATTTTCTAGCTCCTTACACTTAACCTACTACAAGACTTTCAGCTCTTTGTATATTTAGAAAGAACGATTAGTTTACCAAAAGGGTTAACGGGGTACAGAGAGAAAAGAAAGACTAAATATTTTTTGGACAATTTTATCCTCTTCACCTATGTGAAAATGTTTTAAAATTAAGGGAGTTAATTGCAACAATTTTCAAATTTTAGGGACTTGATTACTCAAATTAAAAGTTTAAGCCTGATTTGGTACAAACATAATATTTTGTAAGTGGCTTATGCAATTTTCTCCAAATTTATTTATGAATTAATTTTTAATTATTTTACAAGTTATGAGTTTAGCCTACAAGGAGTTTTTTTAGAAGTGGCTTGGTCAATACATTGAGTTTTTTTTAAATAATATTGAAATTTAGCCTACAAGGACCTGGTTGGGAAATATATGATTAAGCTAATAAAATTTAATTATTTGATCATTTCTTTTGTTTTAAAATATTAGTTCCTAGACTTAATTACCTTTTCATGAATTAGTCTTCATAATAAATTTGAAAATAATATAGGAATAGAATTATATTCAAACATGTTTCTCAAACTTATATAGAAATATATTTTCTTAATACTTCAAAATTTATATTGTGACTAATTTTATTATTATTATTATTATTATTTCAAATTTAGGAACTAAAACTAAACAATTTAAAGTTTATAGGCCAAATTGTACAAATTTGAAAGTATGATAAAGACTAAAATTGATAATTGAAGGTTTAGATTTCAAAATAAAGCACAATTCAAAATCTAGAAACTATAATGATTTAATTATACTTTAATAATTAAATTATATTTTTTCCCGACTTTTTTTTTATAATTTCTTCTATTATAACTTTAAATGGAAAATTTTTATTTATAATAATTTTTTATGTTACGTCACATTTAAGTTTTTTATTATCAAAAAATAATTACTCAATAACATCAATGTACGTCCAAAAAAAACCACAAAATCATGAGTTAGAATCTCCACGATCATTTGATATTCACTAATCAGCCACCACTCTTTTAGACTATCATCATTATTTTTGAATATTTAAAATAAATCTTTATTTAAAATATTTTTAAAAACTACGTCCAATACCAAAGGATTGTACAAGGGAAATTAAACAATTAATAGAGAAAATTGAGCAAGGAGCGCCGCCGAAGGAAGTTAAATGCGGCAGTGACCGTGGGGCGCCGATGACCTAAAAAAGTAGGCTAATTCAATGTTATCAACCACTCCAAATCCATCACTCCCTTACCTTCTACACCTTAACTTTAATATTATTATTTTTCCTCACACTAATAATAATAATAATAATAATAATAATAATAATAATAATAATATCATATTAACTTACCCTTCATATTTTCTCACCCTCTTTTATTAAATTGATAAATAACTTGTAGCATGTTTGGACTAGGGTAGAGGAGAATAGGAGAAGAATTGAGTGTTTAATATTTTGACTCAACTATGGTAAATTAGTTGGAATCATGGTTAGGTTAGGAGTTTAGGCAAATAATTAAGCCAATTGTGAGTCTTGAATACATAATATTAGATAAAGTTTAGGGTTTTTTTTTTTGTCATTTGAGAGAGCTCATATACACCAATTTGATTTCTCTAACCTACTTTTGGATGTGCATTTGAATTGAATAGTATCTCATGAAATTGAGAGAGTGGGCGTATGGATTGGATTCCGAACTACTATAATCCGATGTGTTATTCTTAATATCTTCTTGTATCTGTTCAATTCATCGATCTCTTACTTTTGATATTGCTTTCATTTTGATTGCACTTGTTAAGAAATTTGGAATTTAGATCAACAAAGTGTTTAAGAATTAAGTTTGAAAGAATGATGGTATGAAAAATTTGTTTAAAAAATCATTTAAATGAGGGGTTATAAGAAAAAATTGTTTAAAAAGAGTTGCTTTAATTTAAGGAGTAAGTTTAATTAGGATAATTTACTTTAAGAAAGGTCATTTGGATGAGCGGTTGTAGAAAAAATTGTTGTTTTCAGAAGAGACTCTAAGATTTATTTATTTATTTATTTATTTATTTTATTTTATTTTATTTTTTATTTTTTTTAGATTATTTTGGAGGAATGGTTGGATAGAGGGTTTGTAGTGTAAAGTACTTTATATGTTTATCTTCTCTTTTAATCATGCACCCTATTATTTAATTTCCAATATAATGGTACTTTTGTTTATAATTTAGATTTAAAACATTTTAACCAAGATTTAATCGATTTAATCTCAGAGCATGTTTGATATGGTGTAAAGGAAAGAAATGTATTTCCACTGTTTGGTCCACAATGTTATCATCTCATCAATCATTAGTTTACTCTCACTTTTCTTCTTATCTTTCACTTCTTATGATCCTTTTCCTTTCCCCTTCTCTTCATTTTCCCTCCCATTTCGTCCTACCATCTCAAACATGCTCTAAATTTAGTAGATATTATTTGTTTTTGTCTCGAGTCTTACACAAATTCTAAATGTGAAGATTAAGGGCATAAAACAATCATACTTAACTAGATTCCATCTTAAACAAATTGAAAATAAAAGAAAAGGTTGTAGGACATTCTTACTTGTCTAATACAAGATCTTCATGACCACCCATATCGGGTTTGATAATTGTTTTACCTTTTAAAATCAAGTACATAAATAATACATTCTCTTGTGAATTTTGTTACTTCATAACATACTTTCAATAAATGGTTATGGAAAAACCAAATCAAAAAAAAAAATAAAAAAAATAGTAACGTTTGAAATTTGATTTTGAACTCGTGTGTTTCAAAAAAAAAGATAAGCAACTTAATTAAAAAAAACAAAATAAGAACAAAATCATTTTTTTTTTAAATAGATGGATAACGAAAATGATAATTACATAAGGTCTAAGCTTTTGAGGAAAAGAAAAAGATGAGAGAGAAAAAAAACTACTTCAAAAACCAAAAAACCCTTAATGGGGATAACAATAGTTTACAAGATTTTATACTTGAGTTTTAAACTAAAATTTATTTTAAATGGTAAGGGACGAGCATTAAATGTGATATTGAGTTTTGTCACAAATTATGTATTTAATTATGTCTTTAAGTCATCTTACTCTTATATTATTATATTAAGGAATAGTTTTATCGTAGCTTAAATACTTGTTGCATGTCTTGTAATCGAGTTGTTGATTTACTTGCCGGTGTTATTTCAAGTGGTAATTATTTTATTTTTGATTTTGTGAGGGTAGTTTTGGGTAATGGATGAAGTTATTTTCAAAAAATAAATTAATAAACTTTTTGAAGTATTTTTAATTTAAATTAAAGTGAAGAAAGTAACCAGAGCTCTCTCTTTTATTTTAGACAATAAATTTGGACATAATTGATAATTAACATAAATGTTAAAAAAAGTTTAACATTTTACTTCCAATTGTAGTAGAGATCTCTCTCAACCACATGATTTAATTTTCATGCATTATTTTTGCCATTATAACAAAGCCTACCTTCCCATTATAAACTCCATGTTTTCCCCCATTACTCTTCTCAACCCACAACCATTTTTCTCAACCTCTCTGTTTTCGAGTCCTCTGTTCTTCAATCCCAATGGGGGCTTACCGCCAATTCCCCGCCATTTCCAAATGCACCACCACCGGCCGATCAAACCAAACGGTAGCCGCCGACTTAGACGGAACTCTCCTCCTTTCCCAGAGCGCTTTCCCTTACTTCATGCTCGTCGCCGTCGAAGCCGGGAGCATTTTCCGGGGACTCCTCCTCTTGGCCTCGACGCCGTTCGTTTACTTCATTTACTTGTTCTTGTCTGAATCCATCGCCATTCAGACGTTCGTCTTCGTCGCTTTCGCCGGTTTGAAGATCGCGGATATCGAAACGGTGGCTCGCTCTGTTTTGCCCAAATTTTACTCCGAGGATGTAAATCCGGCGAGTTGGAAGGTGTTTAGTTCGTTTGGGAAGAGGTTGATTGTTACGGCGAATCCCAGGATTATGGTGGAGCCGTTTGTGAAGACGTTTTTGGGTGCTGATGTTGTCATTGGAACAGAGCTTGGTTCTACCAAATCCGGCCGGGCTACCGGGTTTGTTAAAAAACCCGGAGTTCTCGTCGGCGATCTCAAGAAGACGGCGCTAGTCAAAGAAGTTGGCGCTGATTTGCCGGATTTGGGGCTTGGTGATAGAGAAACTGATCATGAATTCATGTCAATTTGCAAGGTATGTTTCAATCGCTTTTTTTTTATTATTTTTATTTATTTTTTGCCAATTAATTCTCTTGTTTTTTTAGTTCAACAATAATTTTCTTCAATTATTTATCTATAATTGTAGTTGAGTTCCAAAAATAATTTAAATTATCATCGAGTCAATATTACTGTATATCTAATAACTATAGGTCTTAAGTACGAAATCAAATATTACGAATGACATGAATAAGTTGATGAGTAACTATAAAAATATTAAATAACAATGTTAATAAAAGAAATAATTCATCCAACACGAGCCTATAAGTATAACTATTCAAAATCAACCTACATTTGCAATTCTTTTCATATAGATCTTACCGTTAAAAAAATGCCAAACACATTGCGATAGACATTGTGCTTATGTTTGTTTTATGTGAAAAATGTGGTAAACGAGTACTCAAAAATTACTCGTAGTAATATTTTTAACCACTAATCAAATCATCTATCATATTATTTTGTTAAATTTTACATTAAACATATTACTCAATCACAGTTAATTATCACACCAACTACTCGTACCAATTGCCAAATAAGGTCTTTCCACTTTACTAAAGCAAAAAAACAAACACAGCCGAGTAATTGGGTGAGCTTGTATTAAATGTAATTGGAATGAATAAATGAAAATACAAAAAGTGTGCGGAGTTTTCGAAAAATCATAATATTAAATACTTTCTTGAGTTCAATAATGATAAAGACTCAAATTCATGACTTCTTAAATAATTTTATGCTGGTTAGACTATATTTTTGAATATAAATTTAATATTTATATGCTTATTATAAGTTGGAGAGTAGAATTATTTTGATTCATATTTAATATTAATCATTCATGCTCATGTGATTGAACGTACACATAACAATTTAATGCAATAGAAATAGATCAATAGTAATCGACAGGCCAAGTATTAATCTTGGAAATTTTGATGAATATTGCTATTAATAGATAAATGATTCCACTTTAAAGAAAATCAAATAATTCTATTTTCAAATAGGAAATATTATATATTGCTACAAAATACGACGTGAAAAAACGTAGGGACCACCAAAATGTGTGAATTAGTTTTTAAATCAATATTTAATGAATTAATTTAGTGATTATAAGTGTTAAAAAATTTAAATATTATGTAATTAATTTATAAGCAATAACTCAACTGCATCACAATGAAATTTATAAACTCGAATTTTTTATATTTAATGTTGTAGAACTCGAAAATATATAAAATAATAAAATTAAATATCTATTAGAATGAGAGATGATGGTCATACTAATTATATATTTTTTTTTTTCGCGTAAAAAAGAACAATAATTTTATAATTCAACAATATTTTGTATTATAAATTTTAAATCAAAGTCTTATAGTTGATTATTTGGCGTTAAGTATTTTTTTACAGGTATAGTGGTCCTAGTTATATCCATATCCAACCAACCCCTTAATAAGTTTCATTTCTACATATTTAAATTTCTCCAGCTGTTTCTTTTTCTTTTTTCAAAGCACGTTCCTTCAATTAATATTGTTTTGATTTATTATCGTGTACATTTATTACTATTTTGAAATTAAATTCGCTTTTTTTTTTCTTTTTTTTGGAGGACGAAATTAAATTCACTGTATATACCATAAAGTTTCTATTTTAATATACACGCATAAGTAGCTTTTTATGTTATTCAATTCTGTAGTATTTTATTATAGAAAAATGACTTCTGTTGTTGTTTTATTTTATTTTATTTTAATAAAACGAATCATTTACTCATAGCCACAAGATCTTCATGTCACACCCAAATCTCCTCCAACACACATTCCCAACCACAATTTCATGCATTATGAATGAATATTAGTTACTAAATTTTAGATACTTGAGAATTATGAACATTTTAAACCTCCTTTTCCATTAATGGAAAAAAAACATTTCGAATTAATTCTCGTCAAGTCATTAGTAATTGCATATTTTTTAGTAGTTAAAAATTAAAGATTATTTTAAGTGATTTTGAAAGATGAATTGTAATAATAGTTCATTCAAATAAAATAAAATAATACATTTATTTTATTAATATTAGTGTCTTTTTCGCATTTTTTTTTAAATTTAGTAATATTCGGAGTAAGAATTTATGCATTCTATTATAGTTGTAGGAAAATTTTCAATCATAACAAAATATCATAATATTTATTGTTTTTAATCAAGTTCATTTTGATTTCCATCAATTTAACACGATTCAAGTCATCACCCTATAAATTTGATTGTAGT
>JBBMEG010000018.1:15281788-15306912 GCA_037832605.1 Cyclanthera cordifolia | reverse complement strand
ATCATTTATGTATAAAAAATCATTTGGATATCTTTGCAATTAAGATCAATTTGGGATAAAAATGTAATAATTATTTCATACTTGAATATCCATGTTAAATTCCCTTTTTATAATTAATTAAATAATAATGTAATGAAATTATATTGGAATTTTTCCATCTGTTGCTAGTTTTTGTCTAATTTAATCATAGTCAACTTTATAAAAAAAATTCATTTATAGTAGTACAATTTGATTTTTTATTTTTTTTTTAAAAAAATCTTAATCTACTCCTCTCCAACCACATTCTCCTCCCTCCCATTTTCTCATCTTGGTATGCTTGCTTCAATTGATTTCTATTTCACCAAGCTTGTTTAACTACAGAGAAAGTGAATAAGAGAAATAGTTTTGGGTCAATTATTAAGTGAATAAGTGTGAGATCATAGCGCCACACGTAGATCTGGTGGACAACGATTACAACTAGTTCTCCATTTTTTTGGCGAAAAAACATTGAAACTCATCTCTTTATTTATAGATTTACGGAGTTAGAGACCCTCGTTCACAAAATCGAGACCGAATATGTGCTCATGAAGTGGAGCTTTCCAACAAGGTAAAACACTCGTCGTTTTCCGTCATCGCCCTCCACGTGCTGCCACCGTCAACACCACTAAGCTCCTGGCACTGATTCTGGTTGAATTTACCACCAAATTGATTAAAAGCTGTCAACAAAGCTAGTGATACAAGCTATAAATTGAACTAAATTAAAGGCTATTAGTTGATTGATTGAAGACTATCAACAATACATAAATGAGAGTGATAGACTAAAGGCAAAAATGATAGAAATGAGATTGTCTAAAGGCAAAATACCCTACAGGGCACGAGGTTACATCGCAACACGGTATCACGGTCGCTCTCTTCGACTCGTGCGGCGCCATGATCTCACACTCGTCATGGCCAGCCTTAGAGGGGAACTCAAGCCCCAAACTCGGATCGTCCATACTTTGTGGCACGTCGAGACGTTAAGCGAGGTTCTCAAGGCCTCGGCTAGGCTTCATCGAATTCGCAAAGAAATTATCTTGGTCATGCTTATATGCTCGCACACGTCCATTCGGCCACGAGAATCCAACGTGAGATGGGGGATCGCCTCTCAGATATATGTGGCAACCTCTATCCCATAGGCAAGGGCGCAATGTCGGCACACCCGTGCCGTCCGACACTGTCCCCAGATTTCCATTCTCGAAGGAAACCGCCCAAGACACTCGTCTTGCAAGCGCCCGCTCACACCACGACACACGTATGTGCTATGGGGTAACTCACTTAGGCCACAGGGCCTATGGGTGGTGGAGAGCTGACACCATGCACCTTTATAGTACATTTTGGACCATTTTTCAGTATTCCACCAATGCATATCTTTTTGGCGATGAATCATACGTCATCGTGGAGCATTCGTCGAGTGTTCGATTGACAACTAACTTGTCGAGCTTACACCTTAGCTTCATAGAGACTAAACTCTAGAGCCGCTCGTCAAAACTCCATCTCGAGCCTTGCACATCGTTTGGATGGCTCGGGGCCCCATCGTGCCCCCACTAAGCCTTGACACTGAAACCTTGACACCATCGTGACTTGCTTCCTGATGCATTCAGCTGACACTATTGAACACTCTTATTGGTGTGATGGATAATGTACCGTTCTCCTCGGTCACATCATGACTTGTTAGGACGTGGGTCGTAAGAGCATATTTTATGACTCTGACACACAACATACCACCCGCAATCATATGGCCAAACCGAAATCGTGAACAAATGTATGTAGATTTATCTCAGATGTGGAGAAAATGCAAAGAAGTGGGATGTGTGGCTATCTTGGGCGGAGTTCTAGTACAATACAACATATCATTCCTCCTTGCACACCACCCCATTCCGAGTTGTTTATGGGAGAGCCCCACCCCCAATCATGTTCTATGGTGACCAACAGACCACTAACGCCACTCTTGATGAACAACTTAAGGAACGTGACGACGTGTTGGATAAGATCAAAGAACAATTGGCGGTGGCACAAAACCGAATGAAAAAAATGTTTATAAAAAACGAAGGGATGTCGAATTTATAGAAGGTGGTCGCGTTTTCCTCTAATTACGCCCTTATCGCCAAGCTTCGGTAGCCAAACGACGTTATGAAAAGCTCGCGCCAAAATTCTTTGGCTCCTATCGGAGTCTTCAAACGAATTTGCAAAGTAGCGTACAAACAAGAACTTCTGGCGGACTCTACTATCCACTGATATTCAACATTTCACAATTAAAGAAAATGATCAGCTCCAAGGACCTACCTTCCCCCACTTGACCAACTCTCTCATATGATTGTGAGTGGATCACTCAACCCCAGGAAGTCTACACTTATCAATGGAACAAAGCAACGATTGAAGCAGAAGTCTTAGTAGTTTGGAAGGGCCTGCAACCTCATGAGGTAACATGGGAACGCACTACAATGATTAAACAACAATTTTCGTCATTTCACCTTGAGGACTAAGGTGGCTTTCAATGTGGGAGGGTATGTCAAGCCACCGATCCTACAATTCTTCAGCAGAAGGCCAAGACAGGACAACTAGCTGTTATTCTCTGTTTTAATTATCTGTTGTGATAAACTTATATTAAGAATGTTTTCGTGATGTGTTAGTTATGCTTTTGTTGGGAGAAAGCCATCCTCACGAACATGGCAAGTGTATTGTAGCTAATTGCGTTTATCTTCAATCTAATATATATTATTTTGGTACCTAATAAAATCTTACCTTCACAATTGAGGCTTCTATAAATAAATTATTTCAGTCAGATTTTGAAAATTAATCACATATTATCTAATATCGTATCAAAATCTATTAATTCAAATAGACTTTTTTTTTTTTTTTTAATTGAGAAATCGAAACTTTGCTCCACTTTAACCGGAATAACCAAGTTCGTCCTTAAGCCAGGCAATATGCACCAAAAGCCTTCAAAAGAATGGAGACACGATAGGTGTCCACAAATTAATATAACAAATTGATCTCGAACCTGAGATCTTGAAAAGAACAGACCTTCAAAATTCAAGTCTTGAGCCACCCCGCCACTCAAATCAAATAGATCAACACTTGTTACTCTTCCCTTGTCATATATATGGAACAATAAATGCATATGCAGGCTTCATTAACTTCTAACTTTTTGTTTCAGATGCATGCTGATGTCCTTTTATCTCTTACCTTTTTCTTCTCTCTCATTTTCATTTCTCCATGTCTCTGTGTTTGCTTATGCTCCAGTTTGAATAACTAAATCGCTTGCCTTTGTTACAGTCTATAATGTTTCACTATCTTCTTCTTTCTTTCCCCACTCCCGCTCCCAACTTTATCGTAGTGTTTTTTCATATCTAACAGCAGTTCTAAATCCACGAATTCATATCAACAGCATATGTTACCAGTGTAGCATGAATGACCTGTTTTGTTAATTTTTTTTTCTTTATATATGTGAGTTGTGTTGTACTAGCTCACATGCACCTTGACTATTCTTCTAAGACATATAGTCTAATACTACAATATACGAATGTCAATAAAATTTATACGAAATTTTGAACAAAATCATCTCTTAAATCTTCAAAAACCTGTTTGATCACCAGATCACTCGATTAACGATCCATTTAAAAGTCATGTATAGTTAGAACTTCTCAAACTATCAAATCTGCTGCCAAATGAACCAACTTAACATGGATTGATGGGGTTAGAGAGGGAGATAGAAGGAGAATTTAACTCAGATGGTCAGATTCCAATGATAAAGCATACATTAGGGAGAAGTATAACTTTGTTGAAACACTTCATTGTACAAAATAAGCATGAACATCTGTATAAAGAATAGCATCAGAACACGTACTACTTTAGTTGATAAGCCGAAGTTTGAGAATCCAGTTTGGAAGTATATTGCATAACCGAGTAATCAGTAGCCTTTGAATGCCTGCTGGTTATATTTTCCGAATTCAGCAGCCCAACCTGAGGATGCTAAATGATCTGCAGAGAATTCTAAGCTAAGGGATGAAGAAAAATGGCTTCAAACCATCCAAAGCAGCAATTGAAAAATTCAACACAAAGAAGAACGGCTGGAAGTGATTTGAATGGCGATCGAACTGTGGCTGGACCGATCCCGTGCAAGGATGAGCAGTACTCGTAAAAAAAGAAATGATGGGGATGAGATGAGCTGATTATCCAACAGGAACTCAAAGAAAGCTGTGGTAATTCTTATCAGATGAACTGCTGTGTTCTGTCAGATAAAAATGATGAATTATCAGTTCCTTCATGGTTTGATATTACCAAGCAGAGAGCAGAACAATTCTATGGGTGAATAGTCTTCAACCATTTGAAATTTTGAATAATGTCTGAGAGTGAAACAAGAGATTGCAAGAGTTATTAATGTAACTCCAAATTAAAGGACCAGTTTTGAACTTGATATCAATATTTTAAACCTAGAAAAATGGTTTAGGCTGCAAATTATTCTGTTGCCAATAGGAAATACTGAAGAATATAGGATCTAGAACAGACTGCAACTGATGTATAACAAGAGATTAGGTCTCTCCTATACTCCATGGCTTCTAGGAGAGTTGGTTAATCTATTCTCCATCAATAAACCTGCTAAAAGTGCATTTTCCCAATCACCACAAACTCAATTATCCTCAATTTTGAAAAAATAAATGGGTTTATTATAAACAGTAGTTTTTCTATGATAGAGAATCAAAGCTTTGCTCCTACATACCTAGAGGCACCAACACCCATACCAAGATCAAAAACCAAAATACAAAAAGTGATTTTACAATTAAGCTCGACACAAGTCTCAAATACCTTGAAAGCCTCAAACCTCAACCAACAAGACGAGGCCTTGGGAACAGTTATATCAAAGGTTATAAAAAAACTGAATTAGAATTGGACGCCAGGCTATTATAACAAGGGTGGCCTGGTGTAAAGATTTAAGCCTAAACATGGGTTATTGTAGGAGGGTTGTAGGGTTATTATAGTTAAGATGAAAGATTACAAACTAACTCGTGGATTTTTTTATTTTTTTTTGTATCCGGGACTGTTTGAGCCAGCCGACTATTATCACGGGACATAGCATTTGACCCTACTACATTTGGATGTCAAGAAAATTCGTAGAAAATTAATTCCTAGATAGGTGACTACCAACGCCTTAAGCACCCTGGATTTATTATAATTAGTAGTCAAAACATGGGTTGAATTACTATTACCCAACTAAGCTCATCCTTAAAAGGAAGGCTCAAATGCCTCAAGAATGCCACACGTTTGTGCTTCAGCTTGATTTACATAACAGCAGGTATCATTCCAATCCAACCAGCACATAGAGTAAACTTCCAACCAAGTAATTCTAACAAATAAACATAAATAAGTCTTTCAGAACCACAAGCCAGAAGAGAAAAAGTTGAGAAAGATGGAGAAGCTTACATTAAAATTAAAACGCCTGCAACACAGGTCTTTTGCCCAGCCTCTTTATTTCCCTATCCATATTCCCTGTAAGCATCAATCCAAACATCTTGAAATCACAAAGAATAGACCAAAATGGATGGCCAAACGAAGCTGGAACATTTTTCTCGACGAAGAAATGGCTGTACCACGCGAATCCATAACCAGTAAATGGCAGAAATAACAGAAACCACCAGCTAAACAGTAATGAACATAGAAAGAAAAAGATAGAAGAAAAAGTTCCGATGAAGTGCCACCGTCTCGTCGAGGGTTTCGAGTGCTGGTTCATGTAGAACATCCAGAACTCATCTAAGCTTCTGAAATTCATAAATTCAGAGGCGAAAAAACAAAAATCAGAATTTGGAGTTTAGACGATCGCTCTTTAAAACCCCAATTGAGCCAATCAGCTTATGACAATCCAAGTTCGTCAAAATTCCCCTTAGGAGATGGGAATTTTCGCTGCTTTTTCAATCACCGACTCTATGAAGATGGATTCAATTGACCCGGACTGGTGGGAAGATCAAACATCGAAGGTGGTTTATGGCGTCTCGTTCGCTTCATACACGCAACCGATGGAATTATGAACCTTGTGTTTATGAGAATGGATCTCTTGAATTGAAGCCATAAATTTTCATACGCTTGAGGAGATTATTATTATTATTTATTTATTTTGAAAATAATCAGAGGTTTGAAGTTTGAATTGAATCCATGATGCGAAATGTCGGCAATATGTTTCTTGGGCATCGGATCATTACAAAAAGAAAATCTATGGCTTAGATTGAATTTATGTTTTTTTTTTCTTTGAAAGTAGCAACTTCATTCTTAAAGGTATCTTTGCTAAGGCAAAATACCTACGCAATAAGCAAACATAGCTAACAAAGAGGCTAGAATGACGCAACTAGACAAAGAATTAAGAGAGAATTAAGAGAGAACCAATGCATTTTCAAATGAGGATTCTTTGAATCAAATAGAAAAAGCACATGAAACCTAAACAACATGATAAATGTTGACTTAAAAGAGGATCTTTAGGGAAAAACTTGGAGCAATGTTCGCGACTAAAGAACGTGATCCTACCAAGACAAACGAGAATAAGATGATTCTGATAAGAATCATATCATTACTCGGAGCAACTCTAAATACATCTTAATTGAGACACCTTTACTCACTGGTTCAACAATACACCAGGACAATCCACAAGACTTGAACCAACAGCTAAAAAAACATGTTTTGGGAATTTGATAACTCCACAACAATTAACACACAACTAAAAATACAAAGCTAAATTAGCACCAAAGAGATAAAAGCAGCCGAACCATGTCTAAGAGTGTTGAAGGGTCTAGAAGTTGAATTTCTTGGATCAAAATAATAGTCGGTTCGAATTGAACTTTTGATCGGGTCTGTTGAACTGAGCGAGTTGACCCTGAACCGGACCGGATCGGTTAGATCAATCGTTCGATTCACACCCTACGAGCAAAGCTAATTGTCAAACTCGTCATTGTCGAAGGCGATAGCAAACATGTCACACGTTCTTTTATCGAGCACCCCACACGTTGTCAAGTTTGTTCCAATATCATTCAGCAACTTTTTTCCTCCCCAAGACTAAATCTCAAACAAGCGCACACACTCGTGATTTTCATCCTCCTCTACTGACTGCACCAACATAATGCTACGAGCACCCTGATTCACAAAAACCACCCTCGTCGTACCTCTCAGCTGAACCTTTGAACGCTTCTTCTTCAAGCTTCATCTCTTCAACCAATGTTTCAAATGCTTCTGAACCATGCCACACCGTCATTTTTGCCTAATAACTTATTTATAATCATTCATTTATAACCTCTATTTTATAAATTCTCAAAATAATCAATCATTTTCAATCACATCCAAATAAGTTATGGTCTACCATCTTGCCTCTACCAAAATCATAATCTAAACGAGTTATTAACAATAATTTCGTTACAATAATCACATACAAACGAGCTGTTATTAAAACTAAAAAATAACTCATCATTTGAAAAAATTATAATAATTGATGAGTGGATGCTAAGATATTATGTGAGTTGAATTGTACTTCTTTTGACACTTTTCTTAACTGAGGGATATAATTTTAATAATACAAACAATGTAAAACTACACCACAAATTATTGCTTAGAATTGATTTTAACACACGTATTCCCCGTGCAAAAATAAGCACGACATTTCTACTTTTGGTCTTTCTTATTTTATTTCCAATGGAAATCTATTTGTTTTTAACACGCCGAAAGGCTTAGAATTGATTTTAACACATGTATTCTTGGCCTTTAAGCCTCAAGATCTTTCCCTATATTTAATAATTTCAATGAAACGTTTCTAATTCTTTTTTTTTTTTTTAAATAAAAAACAACAACTTAAGACTACCTGTCTTTGAACTTAAATACGAGAAATAAAAATGGTTTTTGCACGAATAATAATAATAGTAAAAAAAATGAATATCAAAAAAAAAAAAAAAAAAAATCACTCACGTAACATTCTAGCTCACAAATGGATGGTCTTCCTAACCTAATCTGACTATAAATAAAGTAAATTCTTTGGTGAGTACAAATTGGGGAAACAGATTATATTGAAAAAGGATGAACTAGTAGTATTGATGTTAAATTGAATTAACACAAAACAATCAAACCACTAAATCAGTGACCGTTTCAGCAAAACAAAGTTAAATTGGTTGAAGCAAAAAACAATCAAAGTCATGTTAATAACTAAAGTTAAAAATACTATTAAATATCTAAAACTTTGTCAAAATTAAAAGAGTAATTATAATGTAAATTTATTTTGAGTATTTATATATAATGATTGCTATACAAATTTTGATTGAATATAATTTTTAAGAGTATTTAGAATGCAAATTTATTTTGAATAGTTAGAACTATTGATTGCTGCTTAAAAAATTGTTCGTAATTTTCAAAAATACTTAAAATAAAAATTTATTTTGAATATTTAAAAATAACGATTATAGATAAATACTTGATTAAATATTATTTTTATGAATATTTAGAATGAAAATTTATTTTTTGAGTATTTATAAATAATAATCGCACTTAAATTTTTTATAAGGACATGATACTCATTTCAAACTTCTCCTACCATCATTACAAATATTCAGTCATTTTTCATTCATAGCTTCAAATTCATTTAAATCATAATTCATCCAAAACACCCCAAACCAAAAGTCTAAATACAAATCCGCGATTTCATTGGGCCTGGTGGATCGCTTATCGCAGCGGGGGAGGTTTGCTTTTCTGCCAAGAAAACCCCTCAAGAAAAAGGGCTCAATAAGCTGCTCCTCCTTTCTAGGCACAGAAGCGCAAACTCGATTTTACTCGGAGACGCTTCAAAAATTCCGCCATGGATGTGATCAAGACGCAGCAAATTTCTTCGAGACCGGTCGAGAAGGTCGTAGTCCACCCTCTGGTTTTACTCAGCATCGTCGATAACTACAACCGCGTCGCTAAGGAATCCCGCAAACGAGTTGTTGGAGTTCTACTCGGTAGCTCTTTCAAGGGCACCGTCGATGTCAGTAACAGCTATGCCGGTCTGTATTCTTCGCTTTTACTGATTTCTCTCTTGCCTTGACAATAATATTGCTGTATTTTGTTTGGATCTGGTTTTTAGTGTCGCTTGATTGGGGTTTATGGCTGAAAGTGGATTCTGAGTGATTTATGGTTATGGTTGAAGGAATTTGGGATTTCTTTTTTTGCGTATTTGTCTGAAGTTGATGTTAGTCGAACATAAGTTAGAGTTGGCTTTGGATTCTGGAAATGTACCTCTCTTGTTGTTGCCCAAAAGAAGCCATTTCTTGCTCCGGTTGCCTTAGCTCGCTAACTCTATTAGATTGCTTCTCAGTTTTTGTGCTTTGGTTGGCTGATGTTCGTGCCTGCTGCTTTTCGTGGTTTGACATAGAAATTCGTTGGGTAACCTATACTTGATTGACTCTTGTAACTGGGAATTGTTGGTTCGGATTTGACTGTCTAATAACTTTCTATACTTTAGGAAGGCGTACCATATGTAGAACTTTAATTTTAGTCTAATCCGTATGACTTAAGATCGTTTGGACTTTTCGGTTGAGCCATTGTGAATTGCAACTAAAGTATTTATTTCTCTTTGCGCTCGACATGTTTTTTCCCTTACATTGTTAATAGTTTAGTCACATATGAGTCTAGTTTGGTGGTTATTGTTCTTATCGGTGGTATGCAAGTTTTCTATCCTTGGACTATAATTGGTCTTAATATTTGTTTAATTGTGACCTTTATATGATATGCTCCCTTTATTCAGTGCCCTTTGAAGAAGACGAGAAAGATCCAAGCATATGGTTTCTTGACCACAACTATCATGAATCGATGTTTTCAATGTTTAAGAGGATCAATGGTAATTTCCTCTAGTTCTAGTATTTTTTTATTTTATTTTTTTTATCTATGTTGAAAGTTGTTTATTTATATTATTCATGAATTTTTTGGACGTGTCAGCTAAGGAGCACATCGTAGGTTGGTATAGCACAGGTCCAAAGCTACGGGAGAATGACCTAGATATTCATCAGTTGTTTCACAAGTAAGATTTCCACACTTGTTTGGTATTGAGGTTCTCAATGTCTTATATTCAAGTTATCAAATTCTGTATTGCTTCAAGAAAAAAAAAGTTCCCAAATTCTGTATGGCTTCAAACTATTCTGTTTGTCCTCTAATGTCTTCTCTGCGTTAATTTTATCATGTTTTCTGAGCTACTTTATTTATGTAATTTTTAACACTAATTTATACCATATTTGGAAGCCATTCTATCGTCAGTCAATGAGGAACATCATATCCTTTTGAATGGTGTTCTTTTTCTGATTACTCTGCTAGACAGTCATATGCTCTTTGGGGGTTTTTTCAGTTATGTAACAAATCCTGTGCTTGTGATTATTGATGTACAACCAAAGGAGCTGGGAATACCTACTAAAGCCTACTATGATGTTGAAGAAGTTAAAGAGGTATGGGGTTATCTCTTTTTCTCAAAATATCAGATGTATTAGAGAGTTACTGGTTCTGAGATAGCTTTAAGATAATTTTCTTATTGCCAAAACACATTTTCTAATTTTGGTGACAGAATGCTACCCAAAAAAGCCAGAAGATCTTTGTTCACGTACCTTCAGTTATTGCTGCCCATGAGGTTGAAGAAATTGGTGAGTGATGAGATTCCAGTCTTCACTTTCGGGTATTTTCTTAGTTTTTTGTATCGTGTATCATTCTTGTTGTCTAATTACAGGCGTGGAACACTTACTAAGGGATGTCAAGGATACCACCATTAGTACACTTGCCAACGAGGTCTATTTTCTTACTATTACTTGTTTTACATTGCAGTTCTCTCCAATGATTTTCTCTTTTGTACAAAATATTCCCCCGAAATTTTGATTGACTTGATTTATTAAGCTTCAACTTTTAGACGACAACATTAGTTTCAAAAGGGTTTGGCTAATTATAAACTATTTTATATAGGTTACAGGAAAACTCACTGCTTTAAAAGGTCTGGATGCACGACTACGTGAGATTCGGGGCTACCTTGATCTTGTTATTGACGAGAAGCTTCCGTTAAATCACGAGATTCTTTATCATTTACAGGTACAATTTTTGTTTTTGAATATCAACCCAAACTCAAATTTTGAGAATGCCCATCAAGTAGAATCAATATTTATTGTGGGTGAAAGACCCGGCATGAGTTTGAACCCAGGACTTCTTGTGGTGATACCATATTTAATCATGTTAAATTACCAATAACCCAAATGCTTATGATCTTGGGTTGCGATAAGTCTTATTTATATCAACCAACAATTTTATTGTTTTAATTGGGGGAGGGTATGCATCTCACTGCACTATTAATGTATCTGTGTGTATTGTTTTCTGGATATACGAGTGTGAGTGTCCGGTCTAGCTTACAGGATTTGGTTAATTAAACCCATAGTATATGCATAATGACTCGAGGCAACAATATAAATGTGGCCATCCTGATTGAGGATTAGCTGCAACCCCATTTAATTCTGGAAGTGGAAACAACACAAATATTGTATCTAAAAGGTAATTAAACCTATAGGATATTAAGATTCATCTGGTGGTTTCATCTCCAATTTATCTACACAAGCCTTCCTTGACAGGATCCTCTATATGAGACAATTGTACAGGATTGTTATTGGTTATATCTTTGATTTTGCCCATTATATATTGCCTATGTAGTTGGCCCCCTCTCATTTCATCTCATCCCATCCCATCCCATCCCATCCCATCCCATCCTCTTCTATCAACTTTCTCTTTTCCTATTATCAATATTTTTTATGCAACTCTTTCAATGAAATAGTTTGTTACCTATAATTTTTTTAAATAAATAATAGATCAGAGGTTGATCACCATCCAAGCTAAATGACTAATATTTTGTAATTACAAACATGTTTTCCACTGTTTTAAACGGCATGCCTTGGTGTTGAGTGCATCTTTGGTTTGTAATCTGATGCCACCTTGCCTGCAGTTTTGCGACTCAAAAATATCACAGTTAAATAATGATACCTTATTTTTCTCAAGAATAAATTTCTGTAGTACAGGTATCTTGTCTATATGCTCCTTTTTTCCCTTTATGCTGCCAAGTAACACGTCTATTTTATCCTTTTTTTGTTAGTCAAATGTTGTATAACAGAAATTTCAATATTCATCTATGCTTTAAAAAGTTTGTTTACCAGCTCTTTTTTTCCTTTCAGTTACATATTTGGCCTTATGTTTTGCATGTAAGACTATGAAGTTCTTGTGTCTTGAAACAGCCTGTTTTTTTTTTTCTCTCATTTCATAACGTTGAATTGTTTTAATAACCAAAGGATCAGAAGGCCTTTGTATTCAACTAAATATCATTAGTTCCAATTTCCTGGTCTTGTCAAAACAGAGGGGCAGAAAGGGATGGTCAAGTATCAGGCATTCATAATTTCATACATTAACGAAATTATTTCGTATCTGAAAAAATATCGGGCAGCCTCGAGTAGATTGCAGTGAATGGGAAAATGGATTTCAACTTATGTCAGGCATTTGTAAGATTAGATGCATTGCATACAAACATTTTAGTCGGGATGTTTGCTAACAGCACTATTTATCTTGTAGAACTTTCTAATTGTGGAGTGATTTATTTGTTTGGCAATGCGAAAATACTAAAGACATACTTATTTAATGTTTTACCAAAATTGCAGGATGTATTCAACCTTCTTCCAAATCTAAATGTGGCAGAGTTGATAAAATCATTTGCAGGTAATAATAACTTATGATTCTCCTTTAGCTTATCATCACGTTTCCTTGAAAACTTTAATCTAAACTTACCGTACTGTGCAGTTAAAACCAATGATATGATGCTGGTTATATATCTTTCTTCACTCATACGGAGTGTCATCGCTCTTCATAATTTAATCAATAACAAGGTAAGTTCCCTACCCGGTTCCACCAGATTTATGCACGCATTATATCTAAATCAGCTCATAATCATTCGTTGCTCTTGTGCAAAAATCTGTGCTCCAGATGCTAAACAAAGAACACGAGAAGGCCGAGGATGCAAAACCAGCAATCGTCCCTGTGGTGTCTGGAAACTAACGCGCAACATCCATTCGTTCATCAAAATATATGTTGCTTTGGGAGTTTAAGGAACTGTTTTAACTGTTTGTTGGGTTCTGGAGAGATAATATTTTTGTTTCATCCTATTGGAAATGGTTCCCAGAATGTATTTTCCTGACCATCTTTTGTTAAATGTTAAATGCACTTCACTTTGTTTACTTCAAATATGTCATTCGTTTATCTCTTTTTCACAAGTTTCTGTTTCTTTAGCATTGTTGATGCATATGCTATATGCTCCAATTAATATGGATGAAGGTAATGAGAGTTTTTGACGTGTTGAATCAAATGAATTATTCGGAGCACAGATTTATAGACTAATTGGAAGGTAGGCCAATATTAGATTGAATATGATTCTTTCTTCAAGGCCCCTGTGCTATAAATTCTTCTTGTTGATTACTTTCCAACTGCTTTACCATGTTCCCCTTTAGTTAAAATTATCAAAATTATTAGGGCCCGCTAGGGTCTCTACCATTATGAAGAAATATTAAAAATAACAAGTCCCTTATATAAGGCAACAACAATTCTACCATAACGATGATTGATAGTAAAAAAGCTACAAACAAAAGTTTTGTTAATTTTAAAAAAACAAAAATTCAAGTTTTGTTATATTTTACTATTTATAATTTTAAATCTTTAATTTGAATGTATGGACTTTCAATTTTGTTCTATTTTTGTTTTTAGACTTTTAAATTTATTTTATTTTAATTTGTAAACTTTCAAATGTTCAAGCTTACTCCCAAGACTAAAAAAAAATGTTTATTGGAAATTTGTTGCTATTTTTTAATTTAAAAAATTGAAATTTATCCCACAAAATTTAAAAATATATACACATATTTACTTGTATTGAAAAATTAAAATTATTAAATCAATTTTAATTAATATTAACGTTAAATCTATGAATAAATTTTGAACTTTTTAAAAATAAGCTATCACAAAAATTAATTAGTGGAATGAAATCAAAATTAAAAATTTGAAAAATCTTAGCCTAAAATTAAACTTTTATAAGTATAGAAGCAAAATGTTAAGGGCCCGTTTGGCCCGCCGGGTTGGGCCGGGAAGGGTTCCAACCCGGCGTTTGGCCCGCCGGGTTCCTAAACCGGCAACGGTGAAATAACCCGGCGCGTGGCCCGCGTGTTTTTTTTTTCTTCAATTTTACGTTTTTTAC
This sequence comes from Cyclanthera cordifolia, assembly GCA_037832605.1. Taxonomy (NCBI): domain Eukaryota; kingdom Viridiplantae; phylum Streptophyta; class Magnoliopsida; order Cucurbitales; family Cucurbitaceae; genus Cyclanthera; species Cyclanthera cordifolia. Next base: position 15,292,649 of record JBBMEG010000018.1, on the reverse strand, counting down.
GTTTTTCGTTGATTTTTTTTCTTTTTCCTTTTTTCCTCATTTTTTTTAATTACTTCGAAATTCAAATTTAATTATATATCTAATATATATTAATTCTTTCCTTCTTCATTTATTTATTTTTATTTATTACTTATATTTTAATTACTTCAACTTTTCAAATTTAATTGTATATATAATATATATTAATTACTCTTAAATATTTAACTTGTTATAAATTTTTCAAAAATAATATATTTGACTTATGACTCGAACCATAAATTTTTTAAATAAATCAAATATGGTTAAACAACTCATCTATTTAACTTATTTATTTATAAAGTGTATATTTTATTATGTTTATTCACTTTCAATATTTAATGTGTCTTTTTACAACTTATCTTGTTATTTAAATAATATTTGTAATTATATATATATATATATTATATATATATATATATATATATATATATATTATCCTAAATATGTATTTGATCGGTTTATTGTTTGTTTATCTAATAATTTTACTTCATTTGATAATCAAAAAATATCTTTCTTCTATTTTCATATTAAATTTCATAAATAATAATAAAATGTAATAAATTTTAAATATATTATTTTGTAAATAAGGAAAAATAGTATTTAATAAAATATGAAAGGAAACTTTCAAACGTTCAATAAAAAAAAAACTTGAAAATATTATTAATGAAATATTCAATTAAAAATATTATTTATTAATTATTTGACTTTTTATAAAAAAACATCACATCAATCCCATCCATCTACTTTTATCCCACCCAACTCACTATCCAAACACCCAACTCACTATCCAAACGCCGTTTTCCTAACCCTCCCCACCCTAATCCACCACCTCAAATGCCGTTTTAATAACCTTCTCATCTCATCCCATCCCATCCCATCCTAACTAGCCATATCCAAAGGTGGTCCCCCTGGGCCCTGTGGCCTAAGTGAGCTACCCTGTGGCACATGAGTGTGTCATGGCGTGGGCGAGCACTTGCAAGACGAGTGTCTTGGGTGTCTTCTTCGGGAATGGAAACCCGGGGACAGTGTCGGACGGCACGGGTGTGCCGACATTGCGCTCTAGCCTTCGGGATAGAGGCTTGCCACGATATATGAGGGGCGTGCCGCCATGTCATGTTGGAATCCTGTTGGCCGAATGGATGCGTGTGCAGTTAAGCATAAACCAAGATATTTCCGCTGCGTATTTGATGGATGCTTAGTCGAGGTCTGGTGAACCTCGCTTGACGACCCGACATGTCACAAAGTATGGACGATCCGAGTTCGGGGCTTGAGTTCCCCTCTTAGGCTGGCCATGACACATGGACGATCATGGCGCCGCACGAGTCGAAGAGTGCGACAATGACATTTGGTAAGTCCAAAATCAAAATGTATTTTAAGTTTAGGAAAGAAAAAAAAAAAAAAAAAAAAAACCACGACAGATTAGTCGTGGCGACACGCCCGCAAAAAAAGAAAAAGGACTATTGTACTGAAGTTTTGAAGTTGTTATCGGCAGATTGATTTCAGCTTGGTACGGACGTAGCCATACATCTCTACTGTAAGAGCTACATTCCTTTCTCGTGTTTCTCTTTACCTCTGCTGTAAGATTACATTCCTTCTCTGAAGCCCTAATTCATTCTATTAAATCTATCGAATTCGGTACATTTATGTTTAATCTGTTGCAATGTGAAGTTTTGCTGAGTTTAGACCTATTAGTTTCCTGTTATATCGTGTAACTAATCAATTTGTAATTGGTTGAGTTGTAACTATTCGTTTGCTTGTGTAGTTACTTGTTGATAACTTTACGAATTGTCCATTGAAGTTGACATCAGATATGGCAGAAACAGTATTAATTCTATGAGTTAGAGAAGTGTTTCTGGCCATGTCCCTTTGAATTTAAGCAGTTGGAGCACGTAAGGTGCTCGACGAAATGTCTGATCAAGACTTTTCTTATCTCTACTCTATTCATGTAAAGGTTTTACTGTAGGATGTGGTACTCTGAGGTGAACTTTTAGCTGTTTAATTGGATAGTTTTGCTCTATTTCAATTTTGAACATGAATGTGGAGATCTCTTGTTATTATTGAGAAGTGGGAATTTGATGCTCAAATTGGATTGTTGTTGTAACGCTTGTTGGCTCTATATCAAGTTTGATTTTATTTTTTTGGTTTAGGATTCAATGTTTTTATTAAATTTTAAATACACAGATTTTCTTTGAGACCAACTGTAACTTTCTTGATGGGTGAATGTTGGCAGGAGGCCCATCTGCTCAACACTGCCAGTAAAGCAACTATTGCTTGATCCGTCACCATGGGAAAAGCTTCAAGAGATAAGAGGGTTTAGTCACTATTCTGTTTGACAATTTTTCTTTCTGATTCATTATCTTTTTCCACGTTTTATTTACTCAGTCTCTGTTTGCAGGATATATACTACCGTAAAGCAAAAGAAGAAGGTTGGCGTGCTCGAAGTGCATTTAAACTTCTTCAGATTGATGAGGAATTTAACATATTTGAAGGTCTGTTCTTGTATTGGGCTACTCTCTTTTAAGATGTTTTTACATTTCTGCTAAGATGTCAATCCCTGAGGTGGTCCAGATAAACGATCATAAATATTCCTTTTCAAAGAATACTCTTTTCCTTTGTTCGTTAGGAGTTCTGTCACCTGGAGATGTCATTTTTCTTCCCTGTGAACAATGATGAAATATTTGGACTAACCTTCGTTAACAGATTAGTTTTCCAGAATCCTCTTCAATTCTGTGTGATTGGCTTTGCAGTATTTTCTTATTTTATCATGTTCAAATCATTTGAAATTGTTGAATTTAAATCACCATTCAATCCAAAAGGCTAACCCGATGGGTTGAGGTATATTTAACTAACTCTTCATAGTCCCCCTAACTTGTGAGCTAAAAAATTTGAAAAATCCTCTAAATGTGAAATTTAATTTTAATAGGAGAGGAAACGATTTGGTACTCAAGACGTCCCACTCTAGTACCAACTTTATTTTAGAGAATAAATATGATATACATTAAATTGTTAGTCTAAGTTAGGGTTTCTTTTATAGAGAAGAATCTCAATAAAATAACATGAGAATCCCTAAAACTTAGGATTATAAAACCTACTATGTGATACGTCATTTCATACAATGAGATATTAATGTGAAATAAACAACGATGCTTCTAACTTCTAAGTACAATGTCTACAATGAAATTTCAAATGCAGGAGTCAAGCGAGTGGTGGATTTATGTGCAGCCCCCGGTAGTTGGAGCCAGGTAATCCCTTTTGGGTGTCGTCTGGTGTGATCTGTGTTTTAGGCTAGTGGACAGTGCTTTATGGTGGAAATTCAAAATTTCATGTAAAACATAATTCTAATCTGAATTCTTCACAAGTGATTGACGTTGCAAGTTAATGGAATGCAAACCTCTCCACCCTTCATTGCGCCGTGCATGTTGGACACTTTTCAAAAGTAACGAGGGCTTGGATAAAGGCAATGCATAAAAAATAAAATCAATGTATTCTGTGTTGCTACGAGCCTACAACTTTCTCTAAAAAAATATGATTTTTTTGTTAATTATTTCCAAGTTTTCTTTGACATTTTCTGACCTACAATAATATATAGGTCCTTAGTAGGAAATTGTATCTCCCAGCAAAGCTTTCTTCTGATTCAAAGTAAGTTATGGTAGATTGTTATATAAAAAATGTAAATTTTTTTTTCCTATCCTTCTCTTTATTCCCTCTTGTGATCTCTCTCTTTTGCTGATTCTCTCGCTTAATTTGCAGGGATTGTCATCTTCCTCTTATTGTCGCTATCGATTTGCAGCCAATGGCCCCAATTGAAGGGGTTATTCAAGTGCAGGGTGATATAACAAATGCCAGAACAGCTGAAGTGGTAGGCGGAGTGTACCATGTATACAGTATTTTTAACATTTGCTTAGAATTTTTTCTTATTGAATATTCTATTGAATAAACAAAGACATCCAAATCTTATGCACTGCTTTTGATCGCGTATGAAGTTTCCATATCTTTCGTGCTTGGCTTATCAAATATCTATTTTTTTCAGGTCATTAGGCATTTTGATGGATGTAAGGCTGACCTGGTGGTTTGTGATGGTGCACCTGATGGTAGATAGTGTTTTTTGAATTTGCTGTTGAGATTCCACATGTTGGCATTTCTGTAACTGATTATATGCTTATTTGTAGTAACTGGTCTTCACGACATGGACGAATTTGTTCAGTCCCAGCTCATACTAGCTGTAAGTGCTGTGTTCTCTTCAGAGACTGATTAACTTCTCATCATAAAATATTTAGAAAATTCATGATGTATACACATGTTGGCAGTTATGATATTTCATCAGCTCTTGTTTACATAGTCTGCAAAAAGGATAAAAAAGAAAAACCAACAAGAAGTATTAATGAGTGTCAAATTGTTTGAACCTAAAAATAGAAAAAACGTGTAACAAGTGAGGAAGGTAGATCCCTTTAGTATAATGAAATTATCTTGGAGCTTTTAAGGGGGTGTTTGTTAGCAAAATTGTGGAGTGATTAGAAATGAGGAGTTATGTTGAGTGATTAGAAAGGAGAAATTGTGGTAATAACTCGTTTGGATGAAGTTTTAAAAGAGTGGTTATAAAAGTTCATTATAATAGCTGCATAAACCCACCAAACAAAGAACCCCTAAGGGTTTTTTCTACTCTCTTTGAACCTTTTCTTCTATGACTGAAATTTGTTGTTCTATCACTGTCTTCTGCTTTTTTTTTCTCTCACCTCTCTCTTCCCTGAGCTAGTTTTCAATATAGTTGCTCGTACATAAGTTTTACATATTTGAGCTTCTCTTTTTTTTTTCCTTTTCTTTGCAGGGTTTAACAATCGTTACTCATGTACTTCGAGAAGGTGGTAAGTTCATTGCAAAGATATTTCGTGGAAAGGATACAAGCCTTCTGTACTGTCAGGTATATATTAAATGGTTGTTATAGGAACATAAAGAAATGTGTAGTATGCTCGATGAACAAAGAAATTTATGGTGTTTTCACCAACTGTATGAATCTCTGTTCTATTCTACTTTTTTTCTTTTTCAGTTATTCTAGTTGAAGGTTTGTTGTGAGCTCCTCTATTTCTCATGACTATCATGTTGAAGTTAGATTTTTTTTTTTTTTGATGTCAAACAAACTTTCATTAAACAAACAAACACGAGGAGAACACCCACAAAAACTAAACTGGACTCAAGACCCCTAACCCAGACCACGACCGAGCAGAGAAAAAAAAAAAATCAAGAGAAAGAAACATTATAACAAAGAGAAAAGCCATTCGTACAACAATCTTAATAAACAAGAAGTATTCAAGAAAACAAAAATCTAATAGATATCTTCAACACTTTCAATATTGAATTTTGAAAGACCTTGTGAGATAATTCGTCCATCATAAGTTTCACTGAGGTATACTACCCTACCAAGGTAGTTGGGAAAACAATTGATCCCATAGAGAAACTAGACCTTTCCCACGAGAAAAAATGGTAAAATACTTTGTAAGAATATCCTTTATCCACCAACTCTTCTGAATGCATCGACAACATCCTTTGTCCACAAACTCGCCCAATAAAACAAACAAAAATCGAAAATAATCTTAAAATTAATTAACAAGACAAAAACAGAAAAAAAAAACCCCATAAAGGCTTGATAGTGTAACCACTTTCTTGAAAATAAGAAATGCCCAAGAGTTGCCCATCCCTTGAGCATCCCAACTTATGATAATTATTATGATTGGTGTACATGGGGCGCATTATATCTCATTCAAAATGTACTCCAATTTTGAATTCATCACAATCACATTTGGATCCAAAAAATATTCCTCATACTTAACCAGATCACTTGTATCAATTTATTTTTTTCTAGAAGACAAAAACTCCCCTCACATTTGAAATATCAATATATTCTTCCCCCAATGCTTTGGGCTTGATTTCATATCAGAATCTTCAAAAAAAACACAAGGCCATTTTTTTTTTACCATAATCGTCCAATGACCTGTAATTTTCCCATAACCAATTCCATTAGTTTTTCTCTTGGAATCGAGACATTTTTCCAATAAAATTCTCCCTTCTTCACTTTCCAACTAATTCCTTTTTCTCTCCAAGTAATTCCCATTTCTCTTACTATTTACTTCTCCATAACCCTTTCTTTCTCAATATCAATTGATTTGGCCATGTATTTGGGAGTTTCTAACATCATTTTTCTTTACCCATTTTTCCGTTTCTAGATTAGCATAATCTCCTTAAAATACTATCTTTCCATTAATTTCCGCGAAAAACTTTAGCAAAAATCATTTTTGAAATTGATTATGACATCTTTAGTTAGATTTGCTACTCTGTTGTTCATTCAGCAACACTTCATTCTATTCAAGGCTTCACTGCCACCATGAGTCACTAGATCTGTGGTGCTCAAATTCTCGCCCACCTTCGCTTTCTCCGTTCTGTCTTGGCTCACCAATTTTAGCAAAAGTTGGAGCTCGAAACCAAGAGCCATACTCAGAGGTAGCCACAAAACCGCTTTTTATTGATTGTTTATTGTCGGCCATCTTCATGTACTCGATAAGACCACAATCGATGTAAAACTCTAGAATTTTGGCAGACATGCAAGGAAAAGTATGAATTTCCCTCCGTCTTTCGCCAAACTTTTCATGCTGTAACGCATTAGCTGTGTGATATTTGTTAGAGTTATTTGTATAAATGTATATATTGTAATTTATAGTATTTTTAGTATTAGGCCCATTTAGTAGCTATGTTTACTTGTGTATTTCCTATATAAAGGTATTTACCTCTATGAATAAAATCACGTCGACTCTTTAGTCTTAGTATTGTTTACATTGTATCGAAGTCCTTAGGGCTTTTCGAGATTCAAAGTTAGGTTTTTTAGTTTAGGGATCGTCAGAAAATCGTCATTGCTGTATGAATTTGTCAGAAGTCATAGTCGTCACATTTGCTAGAGTTTTTCGACACAACTTACCTTTTCCGAAATCCCTTACCTCGATCTATAACATCCTAAAAAGTAGCGGCCAATAGATCATCGAGGAGACAACAAGCGCCAAAAGAAATTTCTGACCGACGCAACTTTAAGCGAAGCGTGCATCCTTCGATCAGAGCAATTTTGGTAAGGTTTTGTTCACAACGATCAGATTGACAAGGGTGTATAGATTGTTTTTTTCAGTTTTCGAGTTCCGTTTGCCTCGAATCAGAGCTTTTCTGTTCTATTTGTAAGGAAAGTGCAGAGCCAGCATGTATTGGTGCGTGAGGGCGTGCCCATGCTTCGTTTTGCAAGCATTTCTGTGGAACTTTCTTGCAATGAAAAGCTTTCCAAGCTTGTGGAGTTGGTTTATCATTTTTGACATTTTTCAATCTCAAATCTGACAGTCAAAGGGTTTCCAAGTACTTTCGTTCTATTTTTCTACTATGTTCAGATCTATTTTTCAGAATATTAGTTTTTTGCTGATTTTTTTTTAGTTTAGTTGATAATATATAGCTGTCCAGTGTTTTGGAAGGTGCACCCAGGCGCACTCAGACGCGCGCCTAAGCGCAAGGCGCACCATATGCGTCTCGCCTTGGAAAGCGCAACGCGCGTAATAAGGCGCGCGCCTTGGGACTTTAGTATTTTTTTGCATCGAGATCCCCGTAGCATGAGATAAAATTTTTAAAGTATTAAAATGTCTTGAATCACTTATGCGTGTTTATATATCATTTTTTAATTCAAACTTCATTTTTTTCTATGAAATGAAGGTTTATAGTTGAGTTTATATATGATTTATATATTTTCCTCGATTAAATTTCATTGCTTCCTATGAAATGAAGGTTTATAGTTTAGTTTATATATGAATTATATATTTTCCTCGATTAAACTTCATTTCTTTCAATGAAATGAAAGTTAATATTTGAATCTTGTGTTTGTTTTGTATAGTATTCTTGGTTAAAACTTTATTTTTCTTCGTGAAAAGTTTTTTGATTGTGCATAAATTCCTATATGTATATTTTTTAATGTCTTTTTATATAGTGCGCCTTAAGTAAAAAAGCCTGCGCCTTAAGGTGCGCCTTGTGCCTCAGGCCCCAGAGGGTCATTGCGCCTTAGTGCGCCTTGGGCTTTTTAAAACACTGGCGGAGTCGAAGCAAACGAGTATTATCCCTCAATTGAAGGAAATCACGAAGCACAAGTTAAACGGTTCAAACTACTTGGATCGAAGTAGTACAATTAAATTTCACCTATTAAGTAATGAGATGGAGGATCAAATTAATCAACATCAGCCTAAGGATGTCGTGGAGAAAAGGTGTGGTTTCGGAATGATGCGAGTTGTGCAACCTAATTAAGAATTCTATCGATGATGAGATTGTAGATCTGGTGAATCACTGTAATAGTGTAATAGAGCTCGTGGAGTTTTTTGGAATTTTTAAACTCTGGAAAAGAACTGGTGACAAAGGTATACGATGTTTGTATGACGTACTTCCATGCTCAATAGAAGGGCAATCATTAATGGCCTATTACCTGACACACATGAAGAATATTGTTAAGCTGAATTAATTCATGCCATTTAATGTCGATATTAAAGTTCAATAGGCTCTGCGAGAAGATGGGTGTTATTAGTTTCCTCAAGGGTCTCTCTTCTGATTTTGCAATGACGAGATCTTAGATTGTCTAGGATTGAAATCGAACCTTGGATGACGTATATTGTAGGCTCCAACTTAGATCTCCAGATTAGTCAGCACTACAGTTAAACATTACTCTTATAAAAGAGAGGATTTTTCGTTTCTTGAAGAGTGTGAATGCCAACACACCAAAGCCAAATCATGATCGACGTCCAGACTCTGGTAATGACAACAGACGTCTAGAGTCAAGAGGAGAGATGGTATGCTAATATTGTCGCAAACTGGGGCATGCAAAAAGGTAGGAACTTGTAGTATCATAATCAAAGGTCTCAGGTCGTTCACGTTGCTTCAAATAATAACACTTCCACCGCAGATAAGTTTGCTAAGCTCCAGGTGTCAAAATGATTCATTGCAGTCATCGTCTTTGAATCCTCTTACTGCATTCCTAGCCGAGCCAGATAAAATCATTGTCTTCTTACTTAGTCACCCAAGTCGGTCATAGACTCTGGTGCCACTGCTTGTATGATTGGCAATATGAATTTGTTTTCTACTTCTTTGTCGTCTACTTCTTTTCCTACTGTCACATTAGCTTATGAGTCATTATCTCTCGTACAGGGATCAAGTTCAATAACACTTACACCCGCCCTTTCATTGTCGTCTGTCTTATGTTTATCTAAGTTCTCCTTTAATATGATCTCAGTAAGTCATTTCTTGTGACCTAAACTATTTTGTTTTTTTTTCTGGCTACTGTTTGTTTCAAGAGCTTACGACGACGAGGATTATGGTAGATGGCATGAATCTGGAAGTCTCTACATTCTTGATCAACATCTAGTACGCGTTGTTGCATGTTTGAATATCAAGTCTTTGTTCGAGATTCATTTCAGTTAGGTCATCGATCATTTCCCGTATTAAAGAAACTGTTGGTTATATTAGATTTGATATTATTCTTGTAAATATAATAAGAAGAAAATATCTTATTATATTATTTAATTATTAGTTTCCTCTACTAGCTAGGAATGTTATGTTATCTATTTAAGTAAACCTTGTGTATCTTTATTAGATAGAATAATAAGATTAAAACTATTTTCCCTTATTATTTTCACATGGTATCAAAGCTAAAAAAACAAAACCCTAACCCTAATTTGACTGAACAAGCCGTCCCCTGCTTCCTAGCCTTATGAACAGTCGCGAACCCTAGCCGCCTCATGTCGCCGCACCTAGTCGCCTGCGTTCGTCGGGGTTGAACCTGAAATCGTCTGGGTTCTGAGCGCGCGACGTCTGCGTCTCGGTTCTGAGTGCACGACGCCTGTTTTCGTCGGGCGCGAGTCGTCTTCTGTTTTCGTCGGGCGCGAGTTCGTCTTCTGGGTGGTGTGCGCGAGCGTCATTCTGGGTGGTGTGCGCGAGCGTCACGATGGTCGAATGACATTTAGAAGATATATTCAACTCTGCTGATAGACCACTTGAAGGAAAACGCTGGTGGTTGAATGCTGAGGATCCATTTCAGTTTTTAGCCGCTTGCATGAATCTTACTGAAGCCTTGAGAAGTTCTTCTCCCGAAGCATTTATTTCGCATATTCCAATACACCAGGATGGTTCTTGCAATGGGTTACAACACTATGCTGCTCTTGGACGAGACAAGTTAGGAGCTGCTGCTGTCAATCTGGTTGCGAGAGAGAAGCCTGCTGATGTTTACTCAGGGATAGCTGCTAGGGTTCTAGAAATCATGCGGAGAGATGCACAAAGAGATCCATCAACTTTTCCAGATGCATCGCGTGCAAAAATTTTAGTAGATCAGGTGGACAGGAAGTTGGTGAAGCAGACAGTGATGACATCAGTTTATGGTGTCACCTATATCGGTGCTCGTGATCAGATCAAGAGAAGGCTGAAAGAACTTGCTGCCATATCTGAGATCTTTGGCTGTTCTTGTCGGCATGTCATGATTGGTAGGAAATCAGTGGATACAGGGGAAGGCTCAGCTTTATCAGTAGAGGTTGCAGCAAATCAAACTTCCTCAAGTCAAATGGCGAACCAAGGTCCCAAACCTCGTATTTGGTGTGACTATTGCCATAAACCGCGTCATACACGGGAGAACTGTTGGAAACTACATGGAAAACCTAGGAATTACAGGAACAATAGACAGGGAGATAAAACTGCTCGTCCTACCTCAAGTGCTAATTATACTGAATCAAACATATTTAATAAAGAGCAGATTGATCAGATCCTGAAACTGCTAAAGGAATCTTCATCTTCTGGT
>JBBMEG010000018.1:15265447-15281688 GCA_037832605.1 Cyclanthera cordifolia | reverse complement strand
GATGTCTGCAAATTAAAGAAAGCATTATATGGCCTTAAACAGTCTCCTAGAGCCTGGTTTGAACGATTTGGAAAAGCGGTTGCAAATTGTGGTTTCCTTCAAAGTCAAGCGGATCACACTATGTTCTACAAGCATACTCAAGACAACAAAACGACTGTTCTGATAGTTTATGTCGATGATATCATTGTTACAGGCAATGACAGAGAAGGGGTTGAGAATCTGAAAAAACAATTAGCTAAAGAATTTCAGATTAAGGACCTAGGAGTTCTGAAGTACTTTTTGGGTATGGAATTTGCGAGATCAAAATCAGGTATTATAGTCAATCAAAGAAAATACATCCTAGATTTACTAAATGAAACTGGGTTACTTGGGTGCAAACCAGCAGAAACTCCTATTGAACAAAATGCGAGACTACAGGTGGCTACGGGAAAAGAAGTAAAGGATAAAGAGAGGTACCAGAGACTTGTAGGTAGACTCATTTATTTGTCTCATACTCGTCCTGACATAGCATTTGCTGTGAGTGTAGTAAGTCAGTTTATGCATGCACCTGGCCTTGTTCATTTTGAAGCTGTTTATAGAATTCTGAGATATCTAAAGGGAACTCCTGGGAAAGGCATATTATTTAAAAAGTTGAATCATCTTGATATCGAAGTCTATACAGATGCTGACTGGGCTGGTAGTACTATAGATCGGAGGTCAACTTCAGGCTATTGCTCTTTTGTTGGAGGTAATTTAGTTACTTGGCGTAGCAAGAAACAGAGTGTAGTAGCAAGAAGCAGTGCTGAAGCAGAATTTAGGGCTTTAGCCCATGGTATTTGTGAAGGCATATGGATAAAGAGACTTCTGGAAGAACTCAAGTTTATCAGTTCAAAACCAATAAGTATGTATTGTGACAACAAGGCAGCTATCTCCATCGCTCAAAATCCTGTTCTTCATGACAGGACTAAACATATTGAAGTGGATAAACACTTCATAAGAGAAAAGATTGTAGATGGAACTATCTTTGTTTCTCATATGCCGACCTCTGAACAAATAGCTGACATTCTTACAAAAGGGCTATCTAAGCGACAGTTCGATGTGATGGTTATCAAGTTGGCAATGGAAGATATCTTCATACCAACTTGAGGGGGAGTGTTGGTTATATTAGATTTGATATTATTCTTGTAAATATAATAAGAAGAAAATATCTTATTATATTATTTAATTATTAGTTTCCTCTACTAGCTAGGAATGTTATGTTATCTATTTAAGTAAACCTTGTGTATCTTTATTAGATAGAATAATAAGATTAAAACTATTTTCCCTTATTATTTTCACAGAAACTATATCTTGAGTTTAGTAAGATGTGATTAAATTGTGAGTCTTGTCAATTTGCAAAGTTTCATCGTCCTAATTCATCAAGTTCTCGAGTAAATAAACAAGTTGATGCTCCATTTGAGCTAGTTCATTCAGATATCTGGGGTCCAAGTCTTGTAGTCTCCAAAACTAAATATTTCGATATTTTGTTACTTTTGTTGACAACTATTCTCGTCTCACTTTGTTTATTTTATGAAAAATCGTTCTAAATCATTTTCTCATTTTTGGGCATTTAATGCTGAAATTTGAAATCAATTCAATGTTTCTATCAAAGTCTTACGTACCGATAATGAGGGTGAATGTTTTTCTAACATACTTGGTTCTTATCTGAGTGACAAAGACATTATTCATCTGTCATCATTGTCTTGGTACTCCATCCTATAATGGGGTAAACAAAAGGAAAAATAGACATTTGCTCTAAACTGCAAGGGTATTATCTTTCAAAATGAATGTACCGAAGTGATTTCTAATTAATCGAATGTCTACAAGCATTTTGGGTGGTAAAATTTCATTTAAAGTCTTGTTTCCCACTAAAACCTATTCCTCAATTTGGCTAAAATTTTTTTGTTACACATGTTTTGTTCGGAATGTCTGTCCTCATCGTACTAAATATGATCCGAAATCTTTGAAATGCATCTTTTTGGGTTACTCTCGTGTTCAAAAAGGCCATTATTGTTATTGTTCGAGCTCTAATCGCTATGTTGTCTTATTTGTCGTTGCATTGAAGATTTGCCTTTTGATCCTTCGTCAAGTCAGTCCCACTAGGAGGATGATTTGTTCGTTTATGAGGTAATCTCTAAGCCATCGAGTCCAGATTCGTCTCCTGTTATGTCTGTTCCTTCTTGTCCTCTCATTACTCAAGTATTACTTAAGGCATAAACATCAACGACTACAAATACATGCTCTGTGTCACGGCCATGCTTGTCCAATGTGTGTTGCATATGACCGCATGCCTTTCCAACCCCGTTTCATCATGTTTCCATGTTATTTTATCATTGTTACATGTTAGGATAGTTTCCTTCATTTTATTTTAGTTGTTGACTCCTCGCTATTTTCACATGCATTGGTGTCGCAACAATTATGTTCCAAAATGTACTATAGGGAGGTATGACTTCTTGAAACTTTCCTATCAAGTTATATGATGAATGTAGTATAGTTGAAGTGGTACTTATTGCATCTTGTTATATAGCCTTTCAAAGATAAAAGCATTTTCAAACCTTCTTTCTCCCTTTTTCGAAAACCTTTTCACGAGACCCGTGAGGGGGGTTGCACAACTTGTCACACCCACTTTGCGTTTCTGTTCGGCTAACTTGCTCTCTAGGTTAATGCAAGGTTTGCACAGTCGTCATTCTGTTGCCTCTGAAGTGCGACTGTGACACCTTGCACTTGAGGCTTATTCGTCAACTAATCTACCAACAACTGATGATCTTAACTTTCCATTGTAATTTGTAAAGGTAAGTGTTTGTGTACCTATTCTATTTCGTAATGTGTGTCATATCACCAGGTACCCTCACCCACTTATTTGTGTCTTAGATCTCTTGATTCTGTGACCATACCTAAAAACATGAGTGATGCGTTGTCTCATTCTAGGTGGCTTCAAGTCATAGTTGAGGAAGTGACTGCACTAGAAGATAAGACACTTAAGAACTAGTAGCTCGCCCCACAAGCAAACAGGTGTAAATAGACACATCTGAAAGTACGTCTAGTTGCCCAAAGCTATGCTTAAACTTATGTGATTGGTTACAGTGAAACTTTCTCTGTGCTTGCAAATATGGCATCGATTCGGCTGCTCATTTCTATAGATGCTTCGAATTATTGACCATTATATCAACTAGATACAAGAATGCGTTTTTGCATGAGGATCCTCAATAAGAGGTTTATATGGAGCAACCATCTTGGTTTGTTACTCAGGGGAAGAAACACCAAGGTGTATCCGCTTTGAAATTCATTTTATGGCTTGTAATAGAGCCCTCGGGCGTGGTTTAGAAAATTCAGTCAAGCCCTGGAGAAGTTTGGAATGAAAAAGAGCTCGACAGATCATGTGTGTTCTATCGACAATCAGAACATGGTATTGTGTTACTAGTGGTCTATGTTGATGACTTTGTAATTACTAGGGATGATAATTCAAGTATAGCTTCGTTTAAATCCTTTTTTCATAGCTAGTTTTGTACTAAGGATCTGGAGACTCTTAAATACTTCGTGAGTATTATAGTTATGAGAAGTAAGAAGGAGATCTTCCTGTCTCAAGAAAGTACGTTCTTGATTTGCTATAAAAAACAGGAAAATTGGGTATAAAGGAGAAGTTTTTTTTTAAAAATCCTAAGCGATATATGAGAATGGTCAAAGAATTAAATTACTTGACTGCTACACGATCAGATATATCATACTCGGTAAGTGTAGTTAGTCAGTTCATGTCGGCTCCTACAGTATATCATTGGGCAGCTGTGGAATAGATTTTGAGTTATTTTAAATCTGCACTCGGGAGAGGAATATTGTATGAAGACCATGGACACATGAAAATTGAGTGTTTTCGAATACTGGGCAAGTTCTAAGGAAGATAGAATATATACCTTAGGATATTGTGCCTTTGCCGGAGGCAATTTAGTGTCATAGAAGAGTAAAAAGCATAATGTTTTTTCTCATTCAAGTGTCAAGTTAGAGTAGAGAGCTATGGCTCAAGCGACATGTGAAGTAATATGATTAAATATTCAACTATTAAATGAAATTAGAGTAAAGAGCAATGTGCTTGTAAAGTTATGATGTGACAGTCAAGCAATTATTCATATTGCCTCAAATCTGACGTTTCAGGAAAGGACCAAACATATTAAAGTGGATTGTCATTTTATCTGTGAGAAAATACAACAAGGTCTGATTTCGACAAGCTATGTAAAAATTAGAGAACAGTTTGATGATATCCTCGCCACTCTGAATGGCGCCCGAATAAGTTACCTCAGTAACAAGCTGGACATGATAAACATATTTGCTACAGCTTTAGGGGGAGTGTTAGAGTTATTTGTATAGACATATTTGTAATTTATAGTATTTCTAGTATTAGGCTCAGTAGACCCATTTAGTAGCTATATTTACTTGTGTATTTTCTATATAAAGGCATTGCCTCTATTAATAAAATCACGAAGACTCTTTAATCTCAATATTGTTTACAATATTGACCAGACTTTGGAACCAAATGACAATCTTCCACCGCACTTAAACTTAAAACACACCCTATCCCACACCGGAGGGAATTGTACTTCCATGCTGGAGAGAAAAGATCGAAGAGAGCCGAAACAACATTATTTTAAGCACAATTTTTGTACTTAAAACTTAAGACACGCACTCACACGCCAAGAAGTGTTATACTCTTATACGTGAGACAATCTTCCACTGCACTAAAACTTAAAACACATGCTACTCCTACACCGGAGGGAATTGTACTTCCATGCCAGAGAGAAAAGATTGAAGAGAGCCGAAACAGTAAACAACATCATTTTAAACATAATTTTTGTACTTAAAGCTTGAGACATTCAGCTCCCATGCCAGGGAGAGTTATACTCCTTTACCTGAGAGAATTATACTCCCACATCAGAGAGAAAATATTGAGAGAAAAGATATGGTGAACTCTAAACCCTTAAACCCTTTGTTGATGTTAGATTATTTTAGATATGGTTAGCATCAGTGAAACTTGTCAAGGATTATAATTTTTTAGTACAAGTTGGGGGACGGGAACAACAAACCCTACATAGAAGGCACTACAGTGACTCGAATCACAAATAGAGTGGATGTTAATACATTACTAGTTGTCAGCTGAGCTATGCTCGCTTTGGCTTATCAAATATTATAATTAATTAATTACATAAATCACTTGATCAAAGATAAGTGTTTGTTGCTTCAAACTTCATACATGAAGCCATCAATGATGTTTTACATTTTCGAGTTTTTTTTTTCCTGTTGCAGCTGAAGTTATTTTTCCCTGTAGTGACTTTTGCAAAACCAAAAAGCAGTCGCAATTCTAGTATAGGTAACCTCTTCGCTTTCCACTTTTTTTTTTTTTTAATTAATTGGTAGCTCTATATCTTTCTGTGATAATTGAACTTGTTTCCAGAAACAGATACCCTCCTCACTGAAATTTTTCCTTTTTATGTTTATAGCTTCTGGTTCATAGGATTCTTGCGCATGGATTTTCAGATCCCATAGTACTTAGATTCCTTCAATAAACTTTTAGATTGTTATCGTTTAATAGTAGGTGGGACTGGTGCCAACCCAAAAGCAAATTGTGGAGTTAACCTTATTTTCATGGTGACGTCTGTGATCTGTAGTCTAAAAGCATTTAGAAGAGGACAAAATTGAAAAAAAATGTACAATCACATATTTTAGTAACTTCAATAGTTGCGTTTTTAAACTTTAAAAAGTTAAAATTACATCCGTGAAGTGTTTGTTTTGATTTTTGCAAGTCTTCTTCTTAGACCATTTTTAAAGGTTGACGTATCAAGCTAATTTAATTAAGTAGTAACATGTGATTAATTGACATGATGTACTTAGATAAAATAAAAGGCAGATAGACCAAAAGATTCGATGGAGCAGACAAGTACATTTTAAACTTAATTTTTGGTTCGTCTGCCCTGTCCTTTTCGGTGCTGACTTTCTCTTTTATGTCACATATTGTTATATTATACCAAATCATTATTTGTAACTCCAACCAATATGCTATGAAAACATTTAAGCTATGGCGGGTAACAGTGAGAAATCATTAGATTTAGATTGAAGAGTTCAAGAACATAATTGGAACTCTTCAAAGTTGAATGGACCAAGTAGACACAGCTATTAAATTTCTTGAACTATGTTATTCATTCGTGGGCTTTCTCTTAGTCTTATAGGAGAGAGAACCCTTGGTAAATTTTTTTAAACAAGGTTGAGATTATGGTTTAACGTAATGTTGGTGTCGAAGCTCACAAGTGGACTGGGTTCGAATGCAGAGGCCTTTGCAGTTTGTGAGAATTATTCTCCTCCAGAAGGTTTCAACCCAAAAGATCTGCATCGCCTGCTAGAAAAGGTTGGAAGTCCGTCAGGAGGAGATGACTTAGGTAAACTCAACTCAGTGTACTGCCTTGATTGGGAATTTACATATCGATGGGCGTATCTTAAGATCAACCATGTTCTTTTCCTTCTTTTAAAGATTATTTATTTTCCAGCTGGCTATGACCAAGTTGTCTTCTTGTCTTTAGGCTTTTTAAAATTAGTGTCTGATTTTGATGTGGTCAATTCACTGGTATTTTTGGTTGCACAAGATAAAGTAATAGCATTGCTATTTTGTTGCATTATTTGCCTCTCAGATTGCAGTAGTGGGTGGTTGGAAGGCCCCAATAAAGTATACATCCCGTTTCTTGCCTGTGGGGACCTCAGTGGATATGACTCCGACCGCTCATACCCACTGCCCAGAGATGCCGAGGGAACTTACCGGAGCTTAGATCCCGTGCAACCTCCTATTGCCCCTCCATACAAGAGGGCTCTTGAAATGAAGAAAGCTTCCTGTCAAGGAGATCGAGAACTTAAAAAACTTACCTCGGATTCCTGATTTTGCTATTCAATTTTAGATATCCAACAAAGTTGTTTTGAATGGAGGACCGGTAATTATTAAGAAACAGAAATCATTTCTCCCTCCTCCCCTATATTTTTCTCTCTTTTAAAGTGATTGCTTACTCTGTTCTATTATGTAAAATTTTCTACTGTGGACTCCGATTTTGATTCTTTTAATTTGATATACATAAAGATTATGGAAATGCATTATGTTAAACACGGAATTATCCCAAACGAGAATTACTCGTCCTTCATAATTTTCATGGCCATGAACCCCACCCCCATGCATACCTCAAACTAAAACAAAAAAAAAGAGGAACATGATTTTGAGCATTAACATTAAGCCTTGCGCATTTGTAAGGTCATTCTATTGCATGTGGGTCTGCATGTTTCTATGTTTCTCCTTTGCAAATGTTTGGACAAACTGGGGTTTTACAGGTGGGTCCCCTGATTGAGAATCCACTAATCATGCTTGCTAATGGGAATCTCAGCTATTCAAAGGCGTGGCCCTCCAAATTCACAGGTCTTAACTCATCCCTTTCTAACTATTGGCTTTTAATAATTTATGGCCCAAACATATCACGCAGAGAGATTCTTGTTGTCTAGGCCATTCACTCCTTGAGGACATGCTATAATTTAGGCCTTTAATGGGGGTTGTTCCATCCAGTTCCTTTTTCTATGGACACCATTGAACATAAATAACAGTCAAATAAACTTTATGTACAGTTTTTTTTACCTGATTAAGTGATATTTTTTAGATATTCATTTTACGTTCTTATGTAATGAACAGATATCTGCTTGATTTCAAGGCATTTAGACAAGAAAAATCTCGAGCTTCGTAGGCTGAAACTCTATTATCATCTGCTAAAGCATCATTTTAAAGAGACAGGCACTCAAAAGAATGTCTAAATATGGACTAAATTTTACATGCATTCCATTCCCACGAGTACAGAACTTTCAGTACGTACTTCCAGAGACTGAACTTGATCTGGACAAAGATGAAGAGTGGTTTAAGAATTCGATGCAATCTTCAATGGCTTCAGCTCGATGCGAGTCCAAAGAATCTGAGACCGATCTTGATCTCGTAAAAGTAGAGGCTGAAGAAACCTTTCGTGAAGACTTTCTCGTGGATACATAGCGAATGGCTTCACTTACTCTGGCCTTGAGACTCTGAAGAAACCTCAGCCGCAAGTACCTTGTGTCTCTACTCAGGCTAAAGCTCCTTATTCCGGCGCCGCCTTCACCGCCACCGTTTTTTAGCACGATTGCTGGTTTATCATTCACATCAGGACTGAAGCTGACCCGTTTGCTGGCTTTCCTTGACATTTGAACCTTCCAACTGAGATGCAAATCCAAAGGGTAAAAGAGAGAAAAAGAGAGATTTTGTGAAGTGAAATGGGTAACAATATGAGAAAGGATGTGGGAGAAGTAAGTAGCTTTCTTGATGAGACTGGGCAGTGAATTATGCTGTGAAAATAAGCAGCATTTATTGATTCAAACTGAAGGAAAGAGAAATAAGAATGAAAACAAAAGAATGGAACTTAATTAAGAAACTATCCAGTGGGGGCAGATTGAAGAAGATTGATTCAGTCGGTAGTGAGGTTCAAAATAAGCGTTTGGTTGAAGCACCAGGAACTTTGGACCACATAAAAAAAACAGAAGAATATGCTGCTCACAATTACTCTCATATTCTTGGTTTGCAATTGAAGGGCTAAAGAAAGATTAGGATTTTTATATGCTTAATACAAAAAGGGGTTTTGGCTAAGATTAAGCAATGAGAAGTGGATTAGGTCAGAAAAAGAAATCAGTGGAGCCAACAGAGAATAAAAAGAAGCAGCAGTAGAAGAAGAGGGAGAAAAAAAAAAAGGGGAAGCAAGAAAGAGACAACCACTTGATACTCTCAACTCTTCAGCATCATCGTTGCTTTTGAGGCACAATGGAAGGGCCCTACAAGTTTCTCTTTTGTTGGCCATCTTGATTGCCATTTCCAGTAGAATCACAGAAATCCATCGCAATGGTTAAAGGTTAGTGGACCTCTCTCTCCCTCTCTCTCTCCCTCTCTCTCTCTCTCTCTCGCTTGGGTCACAGGCTGTTTTTTTTTTTTGATTTGAATGAGCAAAATGAAACTTTTTTCTCATTCACTTTTTCTTTTGTTCTTTTACTGTCCTTTGGACAGAAGAATTTATCTTGAAAAATCTGCATGCTCTGAGATTGTTGTTCTTTTGACTGAGAATTAAAGCTAAAGGGGGGATTGAATTGAATTCTTCATCTGCCTGTTGACTCCTCTTCGTCTGTTCAACACCTTTAATTATACTCTGTACGTCATTGTTTCCCTCTACTTTTTTTGCTTTGCTTATGGTTTTGGCTTAAATTCCATGATTTGTTTCCTTTTGCTCTTTCAAATGTTTTATTATTCTTCTTCTCATAATTTCAGTAACGCTCATATATATATATATATATATATATATACACACACACACACATACATACACACACGTATATACATATATAGACAGATATAGAAGTTAAAATACTATTTTGGTTCATAAACTTTCAAAAGTCTAATTTTAGTCTTTTAATTTTCAAGTTTATTCTATTTTGGTTAATCAACTTTCAAAATTCACTTTTAGTCCATGTACCCGAATAAAAGTTTAAAAATTATTCTGATGGTATATTTAAAATTAATATTAAATGAAATTGGTTCAATAATAGTAATAATTTTAATACATAGTAATAATTTTAATACAAGCAAAGAAAATATGTGAACATATTTCTAAAGTTTTTAAAATGTGATATTTTTTAAGAAAAATTAACAAGAAGAACGATAATAAGGACCAAATTTAACCTTTTTTTGAATTTTTGGAAGATTAGGATCATAATAGAACAAATTTGAAAGTTCATAGATTAAAATGGAACAAACTAGAAAGTCTATAGACCAAAATAGAACAAATGTGAAAGTCTAGATATCAAAATGATATTTTAATCTCTCTCTATATATAAACACTTTTTACTACACAAGTTTTAGAAATAAGAAATGTGTTTAAATCTATTATATAATAGCATGTGTACATATATCAAAATTAATTGGTGATGAGAAGAGTCGTTCACATTTTTTATAAAATTTAAGTTATCTCTCTTTCTAGTATGAGATCTTCAACCTGCACCGTTAAGAAACATGGTGTCACTTTAATATCTTGAATTTGATCTCTATTTCATTTTTATCAGATTGAATATTCGTTTAAGTTCATTTGCTGCCATATTAGATGGTATGAACATTCATCTAAAAATTGATGTGTGAGCATCCATTTCAAATTAATTAGTTACGAGAGTAGCTCAACTATCTTATCAATTTAAAAGAGTTCTTTTCCTTTTTATTATAAAATCCACACAATATCCTTGGTCTTTCTTAAATTAACATTACTGTAAGCATTAAAACATAAAAAAAAAAAAAAAAAAAGAGAGAGAGAGAGAGAGAAAAAGATGAGTAGACTTGTTTTGCAATAAATTTCATAGATTAAAGTTGGATACTGAAGTATAGAGATTAAGTGTATGGATTAAAGTTGTATTTTAACTTACTCTTTTTTTTTTTTTTCTTTTTCTAATCCTAATTTGAGAGCCAATGGGTTGAGGAATCCACAAGCCAACATTTGCTCAATAGTAATGTGCTATTGACAATCACCAACAAAGAAAACCCTTTTCTTTTTACTCATTTAAATTTTCATCATTTTCCACTCGAAAACACCCATTTTCATCACCTTTTTTAGACTTGCACTATTTTCCCTTTCCCTTTTTATTTGTATTGTCATTCCATATCAAACAAAAGAGAATATTAAAATAACATTGTGATACTAAATTTTAGTGCATTTTATTCGTTAAGAAATGACTGCCCCATCATCATTTGTAATCATGGAAAGTAGAAGATTCTCTCACTTAAATATTAAAGCAGAAAATTATTAATTTCAATTTCTTTTTTAGCATATGATTTATATAACCAAGGGGAGGACAAATGTATACTTTGTTATATTTCAAATTTTCAAATATAAAAGAAAGATTAACATTTATTAGATTAGATTAAGTTCTATCTTAATATCAATCGACAATGTATGAACATATCATATAAATTATACGTGGTATCCTTATCTTTTTCAACTTAAAATGTTCAATATTTCATTTTAATTTTTAGATCGAATATTTATTTGAATTTAATAAGATATGATATCATATTAGATAATTTAAAATTTTATTAATTGATAGTTAATGAATTAAATCATCTATCTTATCCATTCAATAACATTATTATGTTTTTAATGTGGGATTCTCAACTATAAGACATATAATTAGTCTATCAACATCATCTTAAGTAGGATATGGGTCATCAAAAAATTGTATAGGTTGAAAATGTAATTTCATGTTTAATTCTTATAAATGTTTATAATTTAAAGTTTACCTAACATTAGTTTTGGATCAACTTTATGTTAATTCATGACTGATCAACCAATTAGACCAATCTTTATAAAAATTTATTTTTTCATCATTACAAGCTACAAAATAAAGTGTTTTTCAGCTATGATACTATCAACTAATAACATGGTGAACAATGATTTTGCTGTAATACTTTTCAACTGTTCATACTAAAATTTCCCCTTGTAATTGATTTTCCTGCCTGAGAAAGTGTAACAAATTATTGGTTGTCGCATCAAATTTTACTATATTTCTTGATAATTTATAAATTTTTAATGATTTTATATATTTTAAAGAAAATTATTCCGCCTAGCAACTTTTTATTCACCTATTTTAATCTTAATATATTTTTTAAAATAATCCATACGTAGCAGATTTTCATTCGTTTTTTCAAAATTTCAATTTTACCATTTTTCCAGCAAATTAATTAAAAACTACTAACAAGTTGTTGAATCTATCATCGAATTGATTGAGTCTATCGTTTATTCTACTGATTGAAAACTATACGTTGAATTACAGATTGAAGGTTATCAGTCGAAGCTAAACTACTAATAGAATGTTATCAACTGAATTAATTGAAACTATCAATTGAACAGATTAAGGCAAGGACATTTTGGTCATTTTACGAAAAGAAAATCCATCATTTTGTTATATAGAAAATATTTTTTTTTTGCTATACGGAAAATCTCCTATTTTTTATTTAATTTCGATTGAAGACATGGACTTTCAAATCCTTCTGTGCAGCGGCAAAAGACGAAAACGGCCCAAACTGACGAAACTGGTTGATGCTCTTCAGGGCGCCCTTAGGCCCAGACCCATTAAAAACGGCCCAAATTTTAATGATTTTTTTTTATATATATTATTAATCTTTGATCAAATAGCCAAAATCATATTAGAAGGGATGAGTTAAAAATAAATAATAATTTTGAGTGATTAAAAAAAATTATTATTTTGAATTATTAAAATAAATAATTATTTTGAATGATTATAATAACTTGTTTGAATGTGATTATTTGAATAAGTGATCTAAAATAATCATTTGTAATAACTCGTTAATAATCAAAAAAAAGAAAAAAAAGAAAACACCTCTTAATTAGCGAGTGGAGTAACATTATAAAACAAATACCTGATTACAATACTCTCTTTTAGATATTTATAATATATAAAAATAAGCCTCAATTTTTTTCAAAACTCTATATGATCTCAAATACTCCTATTTTTTCTTCATTTGTTAAAAATTAAACTTTGATTTTTTTTTTTTAGTACAAATTAGTGGGAGGAGACCACAAATCTACATAAAAGGCGTTATTGCCCTCAATTTACTAGTATTGAATTGGATTAACCCAAACCACTGCATCATCAACTCTTTTGATACTTGAAAAAAAATATCAAAACAAAAGCGTCTACGCATAACATTTGAAGGTGAATAAATTTGGTGAGAAGTTGGTCCAAACTATCTATTATGGAATAACTATAATTAAAATTTTCTTTTACCAAAAGAGATTCAAACTCATTACCGTTGATTTATTTTTGTTGACATATATTTAAAATAGTTAAAATGTGCTCAAATTGACCAATATTACTATACCTTAACGTAAATAAAACAATCATATACAAACTTGATTATTTATCTTATTAAATCATAGTCTAAAAATACAATATAAACAAAACCTTTTATATACTAGTAAAGATAATCATGTTGAAATTATTTTTAATTGATTTATTTTTCAATGTTAATCATTAATTGTGTTCCGGTATTTAATGGAGTGATTTATGATTTCAAATTACTCCTCGCCATTTTTAACCACTCATAATTTTATTAATTTAAAGTTCTTTTTTTAATGGTAGAGATAATTTATGATGAATCTACAAAAATTTTAGGAAGAAAAAAAAATAGAGCTCTCTAAATTTTTTTTCTTCTCAGTTTAGTCTCATATACATACTCTTTTATCAAGAAAACTATAATATTTGAATTAGTTTAAAAAATTAGAATTTATTCCTATGATCCGATAAAATCTAAAAAATAGTTTGTCTAATTTTCGTGAATAAAATACGTTTCAAAAATTAAATATATTGAAGGCACAAATTAACTCTCAAATCAATGAGAATCAAATACGACATTGAGGTGGATACTGAATTGAATTAACCATAAACAATGAAACTAACACGTCACTTTATCCTTACAATACGACATTGGATTTTCTTTATCAACCCAGCTTGTACGTGGTATCATAAACGTACACAACCGACAAATCTTGATCTATTAACTTTTCATAAATATATATATAGTACATAGAATCTCAAATCTTGAAAAATCTAACCAACCTAGATAATATGTAAGTAATATCCTAAATATCTATTAATATCCAAATATCAAATCTAACCTACCTAGAGAATATATGTAGATATTTATTATTCCTAATAGAAGTTGGAGCAGGTAAATACCAACTTGAAACCAAATTTATTGCACACCGAACATTTAGATGCTACATCTAATGTAGATCTAACTATAGAACAGAATAACCAACCATACTTCATTGCACCTTACAAATCGCAAGGATTTCACAAATCATCAAATTGTCGTCGATCTCGTCGCTGACTATAATATACTATAAGATGTTAAACATCCATCACACATATTTTATGAATCGTCAAATAACTCAATAAGGCACACACCGTCGGGTTTTTAATAGTCAAATTTACTATTTTGAAGAATATGAAATCTAGAGATCAATTTTTTTTTTTTTAATTTTGAAAAATTTAAAGTTGCTCTATTATTGAGAGAGCTACTTAAAATCTTCTGATTTTTCATTAACTTTTCAGGTATATATCTATAGTACATAAAATATCAAATCTTGAAAGATCTCCTAACAAACCTAGATAATATTTAAATCCTAAATATCTACTATTATTCAAATATCAAATATACCCTATCTCGAAAAAATCTCTAGATATTTATTATTCCTAACAAATATATATATATATTGGGTTTTTTCACTCAAGCTCATCTTCTTCTTTGTATGGTTCGATATTCTATTTATCTACTTTTATTTAACTATGTTCTGCCATTTCAATTCAACTTTTTCTGTAGGGTTTGTAGTTTGTTTTTAGAATTATTGATTGGGCTTTTGTTCCTTGATTGTCGTTGCGATTAAGTTTGGAGTTGGTTGACAAAGGTTGGTCACAGTTTAAAAATGGAGCCGGTTTGAGAAAGAAGAAGGGTAATTTCTTTGCGAAAATTATCTCTTCTTCTAGTTTTTTGATGGGGTCGTATCGTTCAGATAGTTTTTTGATAGTTGGTTTTATGTTCACAGGTGGAGTCCTAGTACTAACGAGAGTTTAAAATACCAATTTTCAATTCATCATTACATAAACATAAGCAAACAGTAATCGAAACTATACGAAAGTGAAAACAAAGTGGATAATTGAGGGAAAGAAAAAGCATATGCTGATAGAATGTTTTATTGATTCCATAGAGTTGGACAAAAAAAAAAAAAACAAACAAACAGTTAGACCCATAATGGAAAATGGAATATCCGTAAATGGAGTTTTCTTCAAGCTTCCCAGATGCCCTTTGAATTCCTCTACGCCCTTTTTTTTTTCTCTCATCCATTTTGGGTTTTCGATTGCTTGCTTTGTTACACTACTTTACAACCTGAAAAAGAAAAAAAAAAATCCTTTTCAAAAACCCAATTCAAACAGTTCACCTATACTATATTATATGCTGGCTAACTCCTTTCCGTAATGACCACTACTTATCTTTGAATACATCTCTCTCTTTCTCCTGCTCCCCCCTTTCCCACTTCCGCCGCCGTAGCAACCACCCCCGCCGCTGCTTCCTTCTCTTCTTTGAGATTCCCACATTTTAGACCTTCAACTTCAAACCCCACAAGATTGTTTTGTAAAATTGATCGATTTCGTTGCTTGGAGGTTTCATTGAGGAAGAGGGGAAGTGGGGGTTTTTAGTGTTGAGGCTGATAAAATGACTATTGCTGAAGTTAGGCCTGAAGATGGTGAGGAAGATAGCCCTCCTTTGCTTGACCCTGAGATCAATTCTAAACCTCGTCGTATTGCTCTCTTTGTTGAGCCTTCTCCCTTTGCGTGAGTATTTCTTTCTTTCCTTAATCAATTTATCATTTCTAATGTAATATTTTGCTTTTGTTGCCCATCTTCTATTTTACTGTTTTTTGTTTGATACGTTTGAAGTTTAAGTTACTGGAAATGGCATACTTGATTTGTTTACTAGAGTTTCTTTGACTACCAATTGTAGTAGTGTTCAGCTGGGTGTCCAGGGGTATTTGTTGAAGTGCTGGCTAGACACTCACTCAAGTTACTTGGAATTGAATATTTAGCGGATTTTGTGATTTTGATTCAAGTGCTCTTTTTGTTGGCTTTTTCCATTGTCATTTGTGTCATAAACGGCTTAATTGTAAGTAACTATCGATTGCTATATGCTTGATGTCAAATGAGGGGTTGATTTGGATCTTATTCTTGGGCATCCTATATATGCTTCTCTTTGGAGGGGTTATTTATAACTTCATTGACTCAACTTTTGATATTGGAAGCTACTTTTATATACACACACACACTCACATTTAATAAGAAACGACTTTTTTTTCTTAATTGATGAATGAGGTTGTTACAAAGGTTTTGGACAAGGTTTCGAGCTTATCATACAATGAGATAATACGGTAAATACAAACTAGCACTTTTAGAAAGTTGAACATGTTCTCCTCAAGGTCCTAGGTTTGAGACTCACTTGTGACATTAATCTTGTTGGTTATATTAAGATTATTTAATTATCTTGTAAATATAATGAGTATTATAACTTATTATATTATTATTTTATT
>JBBMEG010000018.1:15241530-15255270 GCA_037832605.1 Cyclanthera cordifolia | reverse complement strand
CATATATATAAGATAGAGTGGGCTACTCCTCTCATTGCCAATTGGTTTTGAGATGGATGCCCACACTTTCTAACAAATCTGTAGACACTTCTCGTGTCTCTATTCCTACAATGTATCCCTGTATTGCAACCTAGGGATGAGTCAGTGGTGTGCCTGGGCATAGAGGAGCTTAAGCTCTTAATTCTCAGGTCGTAAAAAAAAGAATTTTGAACATTCAACTTTTGATCCTAAAAGGATAGGGGTTGCACATGTGAAAGATTATCTCATGAATCAGATACGTACACATCTGTTACGAGTAACAAGTATGCCAAGGATTCTCCAACGAAACTGACACAAAGGAAAAGTGGTGGAAGATCAAGTCACATCCAAGTCGTCTTTAGGTGGTAGAATGAGTGGAGAAGACTGGCCACTATACAACAACGAAAGAGTTGGGCGAATCACCCAAGCATATGAGCGAAACTGACTTTGGTGGTTTGTTTTTGTGACACGTATCTGTTAAGACATCGTCTGCCTCGACAAGTTCCAAGTAGTAGATAATTGAAAATAATGACCATATCGAGCTAATCAGTGAATATACGACGTAACCAACAATATATATTAAGATATCGGAGTTGACAATAAGTTCCACACTATCCGCATTACAAATGAGAGGGTTAACAATAAGAACACGACCACCTTTGGAGAGGGTGGAGCTCTCCCTGTTTAGTTGCCAATGACCCTCCTAAATGACCCCAAAGACTAAAATCCCAAAAGCTCCTTTTCATCGCAAACTCCCTCTTTAAAAGGAAACCAATCCCGCCCCTAAGAGCTTTACAAAAGAAAAAGAGCAAAAATCCCCCTTCTGACTCCATATTTCCCTCTTCTATCCTTTTTCCTTTTCCCGTGCTTTTGGATGGTATACTTGATGGGCTAACAGTATCTCCAGGTTATGCAAAACTATTCGAGGAAGTCATGCACTAAGAGGGAGGTAAAAGGTTTGTTGGGTCTGTGTAGAAAAAGAGCGCTAGGTTTTGGTGTATGTTCCTAGTGAGGATGGCTGATGGAGGAGGAGAGGCGGGCGTCGTAGCAAGTTAGATGTGCTAGTAGGATTCCTCCTTTGGCGCTGGTGAGGAACGACATCGGAGGGAAAGGGTGAAGAGATTTGATTTTTTCCTCGAGAGAGTTTAGGAGCAAAATTTATAGAGAAAGTGTGCTCCGAAGCTACTTTCCTCCTGGCCACGTGGCCGTTCAAGTACACTCCAAGTCACAACTGTGGCGTGTTTTTTAATCATGTTAAATTACACATGACCTCCTGTCTTGATACCATGAATCATGTTAAATTATCAATCAATTCAAAATTTTAAGCGGATAGGTTTGGAGGAAATTTGATTTGTTCATCCAACCATTTTCACATGATGCTCTGGATGAATATTTAGATTCATTACTCGTTAACTGCTGATACATATATTGTATTAGATGCGCAGGACTGTTTTTTTGTTGCAGTAATTTTACTTTGACCAGAACAATTAGCTGCATTGATTTGTACTTCAATCCCTGTTTAGGTCCATGGATCTTCTTGTTTACAAATATTCTTTAATGTTATATTGGACTTGCAAAACTGTCTTAATTGTCAGCAAAACCTTGAACTTTTACATTTAGTTGATCTTGGACTGATATTCTGCCAAATTTTGCAACTAGTCCCCATTTCTTACGTGTGTTGTGTTAATACAATTTCCATATGGCGAACATTTTCTTTTGGCCCATAAGACATTGACGCCTCAGATTCTAATCAGTTGCTTGTATGCCTTAAAATATCAACCTTGGTTGTTATTATGACGAATATAGATGATAATTCTCTCTTACCTATCAACACTTTTATATGTCCTTTCTGCTGAAACTTTTCTTGATGGACATTTATGTATATGTATACAAAAAGAAATATTGTTAGAATTAGCCATGAAATGTAATGACATGGTTCGAACGGGACGGCCTAACATATTATGGTTTGTGATTATAGGGAGATCTTTTTTTAATTTTTATTTTTTATAATTCTTCTCTTTATCATTGACTTCATCCTGCTGATACTTATCATTGATGCGTAAATCATTTCATTGTCGGTTTGACAGATACGTATCAGGATACAAAAACCGCTTCCAGAACTTCATTCGCTATCTACGTGAAATGGGCGACGAGGTTCAGTTGTATCCCTTCTTACTTCTATTTTAGCTGGTTGATATGCGTTTTTAATTGGTCAAGAGAGCCTTGGGAGCTAAGAGATTATGGGTTGAGTGTTTAGTGACCACCTACCTAGGAATTAATTTTCTAGGGGTTTCCTTGTCAACCAAATGTCGTAGAGTTAGGTGATTGTTATGTGAGAATAGTTGAGGTGCGTATAAGTTGGATCAGTCACTCAGGGTTAGATATAAAAAACAGACTTGTATTTTTAACCAATCTTAAATATTTTAATGCAACAATCATTATGGGCTGACCTTTTGGTCAACGAGGCCTTAAGGATCTAAAAGATTATGTGTTCAATCTATGGTGACTACTTACCTAGTAATTGATTTCCAACGAGTTTTCTTGACTATTAATATTGTAGGGTCAGATAGTGTGTGTAGAAAATCAGACAACTTGAAGAATCCGACCAACCCAATTTTATGGTTTAGGTTGGTTATAACTTTTTTAGGTTGGATTGGGTTTAAATAAATTAAATTATCATGGATTGATAAAAAGTTAATTTTGGTTGATTCAAGCTAACCTGAATTTATTATTAACTTTAAAATATTTTTTTTCCTATAACATAATTTTACATGCATATATTTATTTTAATTATATTATTGTTTTCTTAGCTTTTTGTCCTCCAAAACTTTTAAAAATGTGTTTTAAGTAGTTAGATGATATGTTTCCTAAAATAAAATAATTAAAAATGATCATGCTAGTTTATTTAGAAGTTGAAAGTAAATAACAAATATATACTAGAATTAAAAACAAAAACAACCCGATGACTCAATCCAACCCGAAATATATGGGTTAGGTTGGGTTGCCCTAACATATAGAGTTGGATGGGTGGGTAGATTTACCAACTTGAAAAATTGGATTGATTCATAAAATTCCCTTAACCCAATCCAACCCAACCGATGTACACCTATAGGGTCGGGTAGTCTATTCTGTGAGAATAGTCGAGGTGCGCGTAAATTGGCCCGAACACACACATATTAAAAAAAAACTTTTAATGCAACAAGCTTGAGTATGTTCTCCCTCTCTCTCTCTCTATATATGCTGTGTAGGATACAAAACTAGCAATTCATTTGGAAAATGAAAAAAAAAAAGGAATCAATAGAAAAGTTGACATTTTCTTTAAAACACCTAGGTGATGGTTGTGACAACTCATGAAGGCGTACCAGAGGAGTTTTACGGTGCAAAAGTAATTGGATCCAGAAGGTAAGTTAGGTACTTCATATCAGATGATAATATGGTATCTAATAGCCTATGACCCCTTTAGTCCCCTCTCATTTTTGTTTCTTATCTCAGTTTTTCTTTTTTCCTTTCATAAAGTCTATAATACAACCCTTTAGTCTCAATCGAAGGTTTTACTTATTGCTCAACTGATCTTTAACTATTGGCAGCTTTCCATGCCCTTGTTATCAGAAGGTGCCTCTTTCTCTAGCACTTAGTCCAAGAATAGTTTCAGAAGTTGCTAGGTTTAAACCCGACATCATACATGCTTCATCACCTGGGATAATGGCAAGCGTTGATATCATCTTTGTATCTCTAATTTCTTGAATTTGAACATTATGGCTTGAAGTTTTTGAATTGAGCCAGCAGATTGACCATTATCAAACTGTATTGTAGGTGTTTGGAGCTCTGATTATTGCCAAACTATTAAGCGTACCGCTAGTTATGTCCTACCATACTCATGTACCAGTGTAAGTGTTCTTTTTTATCCTTTTGTTGGATCTTTTCCTTTTGAACGTATTTCAATCCATTTCTTCTTTTTTCTTTTTCTTTTTTTTTATATTCATAAATGTTTGGGTCACCTTACATGCACTTTAACTATTCTCACTAGATAAATTTTCTTACCCTACAACAATTAGTTGTCAAGAAAATTTGTAGGGGATGTTTGAATTAGTAATTGCATGAGGGATTATTTTGTGTGGTTATTTTGAATAGTTTTGAAAGAGAAATTGTAATAATAGCTCGTTTGATTGTGATTGTTTGAAAAGTGATTGTAAAAGCTCATTTATAATAGCTCCATAAAACCTTCAAAAAAAAACATACTCGTAGAAAATTAATTCCTAGATAGATAAACGGTCATCCTATTGTCGATTATATCCAATATTACATTACCATATATCATTTGGGATTTTGAGTTCGAGAGACAAATTTTTTAAAAGGCTTGAGAGATCTTCAAGCAATATTTGTGGTCATCTTTTAGATTTTTGTTGAATTAAGTTAAATCACTAATTAACCCAAAAGCTTAAGCTTATAGGTTAGGGTAAATTTAATTATATCAACTAACATTTCTCCTCACTTGTGGACTTAGAAATTTTAGAAATGTCCTACAAATGGAATTAATTTTAAATGGGAAGGAAAATGATACGACAAGAATTCGAATTCAAGACTTCCTGGTTTGCTACCATGTTGAATTATGTTAAACCACCTCAACCCGAAAGCCTAAGCTGGGAAAAATTTAATTATATCAACTAACATTTTTATATTTTCCTACAAACTTGTGTGGTTCAAGTCTTATTTTACTTGATTGAAGGGCCCTTTTTGTAGTTTGCCTTATTCTTTTGTAGTCTTTCATTTAAAATTTTCAAGGAAAGTTTGGTTATTCATATAAAAACACGTCTTTTTTAATGTGCAGATACATTCCGAGATATACATTTAGTTGGTTGGTCAAACCTATGTGGCTTGTTATAAGTATGTATAAATCTATTCTATGATATCAAGTCAATATGAATGTTAAGGACCACTATTTAGAATTTAGTCTTTCTTTTTAGAATTTCTCCACAGAGCGGCTGATCTTACCCTGGTTCCATCTGCTGCAATTGGCAGGGATCTTGAAGCTGAAAGAGTGACAGCAGGTGATTTGAAATAGTGCATGAACTTGTGATAATATTTTCTTTTATCATATTCTATTGAAGGAGAAATTCTACCTATATCCTCTCATTCTCCTTGTCCTTGTGCTTGGAGGCCATCCTTCAGAAAAGCAGAAGAAGATCCTTCCAGAAAATTTAAATCAGGAATATTGTTGGAACATTTGGCAAGAAAAAAGCTGAAGAACTTTCCTTGACATAGTCTTCCTACTTTACTTTCTTTGATTACATAGTCAATATGGTTGTCTTTAGGTGTAAATGACTAAGGGTGTGTTTGGGGGAAGGGGATCGGAAATGCTTACGGGTGGTGAGAATTAGGAGGAGAATAGGAAATGAACAATTATGAGAAAGATGATTATTTGTGTTTGAGGAGAAGTGAATGATTATGGGGATAATGATTATTTGTGTTTGGAGTGAAGAGAATGATAATGTGGAAAATACAATAATGGATATGATGTGAGTGAAGAATAGTTATGGAGGGAATGAAAAGTTGTTAGGAAAAGAATAAAAAGTAGTTAGGAGGAGAATAAAAAGGTGATTTTGGGGAAATGTGAATATGAGGGGAGGGAGGGGGTGGAGAATGATTCTCGGTGACTCAAACTCAGGAATCATCCCCATTTCCATTCTTCCCATTTGTTCTTGGTGATCCAAACATAGCCTAAGAGATTTATGGTTCTAGTTCTACCAACTCCCATTATGCTAAAAAAAATCCCCTCCCATCACTAGAACCATGCTACCCTCATTTATAACTGGAGAGACCTTCTGTAACTATTCGGGGTTTCTTTGCAATTTCATATATATACACATATTACATATCTACATACATATACACCTTCATATGTTAGTTGATATAATTAAATTTATCCTAACCTATCAGCTTAAGTTTTTTGGTTGATTGGTAATGTACATAATACAACGTGGTATCAGAGCAAGAGGTCATGAGTTCGAACCTTTGTCAAGTCATTTCCTCCCCATTTAAAATTAATTCCACTTGTAGGACATTTATAAAATTTCTTAGTCCACAAGTGAGAGGAAGTGTTAGTTGATATAATTAAATTTACTCTAACCTATCAGCTTAAGTTTTTAGGTTGACTGGTGATTTACATAATACAACAATATATATATGAAATTGTATCTTATATGAAAAAGTGTGAAATTTAATTGGTATATTTTAGAGCATATATTCTCAACAAGTTGTAGCCATGTTATTCACTTTATTTCTCTTTGTAGCTAATAAGATTCGACTTTGGAATAAGGGTGTAGATTCTGTTAGCTTTCATCCTCGCTTTCGCTCTCATGAAATGAGATTGAGACTTAGGTAAGATTCCCAGCACATGTATATTTCTTAAATCATGTAAGATATTACCTCTTTAACATGATTCATTTTTGTCCAACAGTGGCGGCGAGCCTGATAAACCCCTGATAGTTCATGTTGGGAGACTCGGAGTTGAGAAGAGCTTGGATTTCCTCAAAAGGTACAGATCTTTACAAGCCTTATAAAAACTCAAACATCATGGCCTAGAATCTGGATGAGGTTGGAGTTCACCAAAAGATCAAGAAAAAGGTTGAGTTTTATTAAGTATGCTCGGATTTTATCAATTATAAAAGGATTGAGTTTAAAGATTGAGCTTTGATGATAATCTTTTTATTATAGAAGTCTAATCAATATTTTAATAAATGAAGTTTATTTATTCAAATATAGCTTGATTGGGGGCCGCTTTTGTAGAGTGCCTCTCTGCTTTTTCTGTGTGGCTCTTTCTATTCCTTTTTTTCTTAAATGAATTAGGAAAGTAGAAGACCACGTGTAATCCTCATATAGAAAAAAGTTCCCAAAACCATAGAAAATTTTGATCAAATGAGAAATATCTTTGACAGGCTTGTTTATTTGTCATTATTGTGTCACACTTGGCTAGAGAAATAAGAGAGTCGTACCGGTCTAAATCGTTTAGAATACGACACATTTCAACACCCCTGGTAGGTTTTAGAGCCTTTCATGGTTGCCTGAGCTTGAGTTTTTTAGGCATGTTTTGAAAGTGCAAAATAACTCATCATGCTTAAAATATCACTTAAAAAGTACATGATAATTGTGACTTTTTGGTCATTCCAAAATAAGTACCTTCCTTATGATTTACTTTGTATGTTGATTTTTCTGTCTCTGTAGATCACTTTATATCCTTTAGTAGAGTTATTTAGAGTTAGTTAGGCTAGATGCCTTTATAAGCACTGGCATATTCTTGTTAAGGGTAGGAAAGTATTGATTAAAGGGTTAGGCCTTGGATGAGGAGATTGGGGAGTTCTAAATATCCATATTTGAATAATTTCAAGGTAGGTTCCTATCTTAATGGAAGTGCTTTTCTTAGTTAAAGAAATTAAAGGAGTTTTCTCAAAGTGAATTCCAATCTAACCTTCAAAAGTAGAAACCCCAAAAAAAAGAAAAAAAAACAATCACAAGGTCTCTTATCACTTAATGTGCTTCCTTTTTGAAGAATGTCTCTATATTCAAAGTCAAACCATCTGATCTCTGAGGATTTGGATTTGTAAAACGATTCTGTAACTGCTAATGATCCTTCAAAGTTCGATACGAAGCGGACGATAAAGAATATCTGTGAAATAGAATAAACTGAATTTTGCATCCACCTCTCATCACACTTCCTTTAACTATGTATGATCCTCATAAAAATATGTAGCCAACATATATTCATATCTTACAAACATTGACATTTGTTCTCACAATAAGATAGGATCGTGGATAGACTCCCAGAAGCAAGAATTGCGATCGTTGGAGATGGACCGTACAGGTATCTGTTCTAGAATTTAAAAGCTGCAACGAATCTATTATGTAAATTCGTTTAACTATATAGTACTATTTTAACACGAGCACAACTCAATTGGATATGACATATTGCTTTAATCAGAAGATCATCAAATTCACATATTATTCAACTCGAAAACATAATGTAGACTTGTAGATCTACCAGACTAGCACAGCCAATTTTGTAGCAAATCTTTAACTAAGTCATTCTGAAAAACCAAATTCTATATGGAACTCTTCCATTGAATGTACAAGTTTGTGATGCACTACTGAAGGTGGAACAAGCAACTTCTTCTAAAAATCATGGACAAAATTTGATTTATGCTTTGTTTGTTAGTTGTATGATGTATTTTCCTTCACCACAGAGAGGAGCTAGAAAAAATGTTCACTGGCATGCCTGCAGTATTTACAGGCATGTTATCAGGAGAAGAACTATCTCAGGCTTACGCCAGTGGCGACGTTTTCGTAATGCCTTCTGAATCAGAAACATTGGGACTCGTCGTATTAGAGGCTATGTCCTCTGGGATCCCCGTGATCGGAGCTCGTGCTGGTGGAGTTCCAGATATAATCCCTCCGGAACAAGACGGTAAAATCGGCCACCTTTACACTCCAGGAGACATCGACGACTGCTTAAGCAAACTGAAGCCTCTATTGGACAACCATGAATTGAGGGAAGCAATGGGGAAAGCTGCTCGCAAGGAGATGGAGAAATACGACTGGAAAGCTGCAACTCGAGTAATACGTAACCAACAATACAACGCTGCCATATGGTTCTGGCGCAAGCAAAGAGCACAGTTTCTAAGACCATTCGAATGGCTGTTCAAACTAATTTTTCCATCCCCAGAAGTTAGTTATTAGTGAAGTACTTCAATTCTGTTCTTTATATTTTTCAGTCAGCTTGGTTTGAGTAGCTGAAGTTAATCCTCCATTGGGAGAACATCCGTGTTGATTATTTGCTATAAATATACTTTCATTGTGTGTATATTCATAAATCCATCATGTTAACTGTAAGTTTCATTTATACTCCTAAATGTAAAATATTTTAACAGCGTGGTTATGGGGTGTGCCAACTTTCCACATTGTTATATGGTGTGAGAGCTTTGCTCCAATTAGCTCCATACAACCATCGACAACTCAACACTCACCGCTCACCTATGCTAGAAGAGAATCTTTTAGATGCTTTACTCTGGAACCACCGAGTGATTTAGTATTAAAGGGTCTTGAGGTGCTTAAGGTGATAGTTTAATTTAGGGTGGTCATCTACTTAAGAATTAATTTTTTATGTGTTTCCTTTACA
Source organism: Cyclanthera cordifolia (assembly GCA_037832605.1). Classification (NCBI taxonomy): domain Eukaryota; kingdom Viridiplantae; phylum Streptophyta; class Magnoliopsida; order Cucurbitales; family Cucurbitaceae; genus Cyclanthera; species Cyclanthera cordifolia. The sequence goes on along the minus strand of JBBMEG010000018.1, from coordinate 15,246,083 downwards.
TTCAAATATTGTAGGATCAGACAGTATATTATATCTCGTAACACTAGTCGAATAGCACCTAAACTACTCAGACAAAAGAAAGAGGAAGTTTGGGAAGAAAGTGGGAAAATGGAGAACATGGGGAGGTAATAATTGAGATTGCCAAAATAGATTGTGAGAATCTCACCCACCAATGAATGAATTGTAGCTCCAAATTTTCCATGACCAAATTAAAAAAAAAAAAGTCTTTTCAGTTTTGGCACATTGAACTTCGCACATTATGACGCTTCCGACTCCATCATCCTTACAAACTCACTTGCTTTGGTTGCACCATTTTTGCTCATTTCCCTCTTTCTGACAATGACTACGTGTCTCCAATTTCCACCCGCGTTGTCAACATGCTATTGGTCCTTATGATCAACCTTTCAAATTCCCTCTACGTCCTCCAATTGGAGATCACAAGTGAAATGTGTCAAAGAAATAATCTAATTCTCAATTAAATCATTTTTATTTTAAAAGTTGGGTAAATTTAGTCTTAGAATTTAGTGGCTCTGGTTTAAAATTTTAGACTTTAATCCTTACTGTTTAAAAAAAGTGTACATTTTAATTCATATAGTTGAAAAATTAGAATTTAGTCCTTAAGAGATAGTTGGATTGAGATTTTAAAAGTATTTAGAATTAGTATTTTGAATGAGAATTTATTTTGAATATTTAGAAATAATGATTAGTATCATTGCAGTCAAGCGCTTGTTTGGATGTAGTTTTTAAGTATATTTAGAATGAGAATTTATTTTGAATATTTAGAAGTAATGATGGTAGTCACAAGTTTTTTTGCATGTAGTTTTTAAAAGTATTTTGAATTAATATTTAGAATAATGATTTATTTTGAGTATTTATAAATAATTATTATAGTTAAAAGCTACGAGCATTCCCTAAATTATATTTTTCAAATCATAGAGACTAAATTTTATATTTCTTCTAACTATAAGGACTAAACTCTAGATTTACTCACGAGACATACTCATGTTCCTACAACATTTAGATTTCAACAAAATTTATAAAAAATTAATTTCTAGCTAGGTGACTATAAGATTGATCTCTTGAGTACTAGACCACTACATGATGGTTAAAAATAATCTTTAGATTTGAATAAGTGGTTGCATAAAAATCTAGAAACGTCGTGAGAACAATGTTGCGTTTGAAGAAATATGATTAAAAAACTTTGTTTAGGTAAAGGTTTTGAATAAGGTGAATAAGGGATTAAGAGAAGTTTTCTTATTTATTTATTTATTTTTATTGATCATCTCATTCTCAATCGTAGACAAAATATCTCTTCTGTTCCTTTCCATCTCATCCTACTATCACAAATATATCCTAAGAAAAGTACTAATACTTTATTAATATTTAAAAGTTATACAATGTTGTTGTGAGAATATGAGCTTTGATCTTCTTTTTGAACAAGAGAAAACTTGCACCTAGTGTGAGTCTTTGTCAAACATTTATGATGCTTAATATAATGCCAAGTGTGTTGATTATATGTACTGGTCAAGGCAGTTTAAACATATCTTTCCTTAGTGTGGTTGTACTTGTACTTCTATAATGTTACTCAACAATCAAAATCAATGCTCGCCTAATTTCAAAGGGCTACTTACTATGTTTTCATCACACACCTACAACGACATAATATTATACCTCAAAATTAATTAACAGCGAACAAAGTAATTCACATATCTTAAAAAATGTGCATTTAAAAAAGGTGTCTTATTGAAGATATCATTTAGAGTTAAAATTCAAATTTGACAATATGAGAATATCATCAACATGCCTTTAAAATAAAATCTTGAATTATATTTGAATTTGCAAAATATTTACTTAGATTGGATCTGAATTTTTGAGATTAAATATATAATTTTACCCATTTAGATGGATTATAAATTACCCGTTTAGAATTACTTGTTTGGATTCGACCCAACATTATAAATCAAATATTCACTTAAATTTTTATCCGCTTCAATTTGTTCAAAATTTAAAGATCAAAGATTCAAACTGGTATATATATCAGCAGCGAAAGAGTAATAAGCATCAGTTTAAGTTTCAATCATAGCAGTGGATTAGAAATCATGTTGAAACCTTCTTTCTTTTTTTTTTACCCATCAAGGGGGAAAGTTACAAGCTATATAGATCATACAACAACCTAGTAAAAGCATAATCATTACCATAAACGCCGCCGTTTAACGTTTCGTAATCAAATTTCACTCTCTCACAATTTTACCTTTTGAGAGACGATTCCGAAAACATAAATAATATATAATTTTTGGGATTTTTCTTTTTTTTTTTTACTTTTTACGATGAACGGTTACTAATTTTACTTTGTAGGCCCCACCTCATAGTGTAACTGTGGAAACGTACTGCATAAAATCTGGGTCCCGCTCAAGACCGGCCATTGTTTCCGGTGAGAGAACGACCTCGAGATCGACGTTGCCGTTACCGTCTCGGCCGGGAAAGGCGGAGATCTTGCCGTCGAATTTGTTTGCTCTGCCGCTCCTGACGGCGATCGGACGGCCCCAACCGAAATCATTGTCGTACATCGGAAATCTCGGAGAGCTGCCCATGGTGATCGACGCGCCGTCGAAGTTTCCGAGCGGGAACAGCCGTGGTTGGCTCTCCCAGTCGGCGATTCCACGGCGGACGGTGGCGTCGTTGTAGGCCACCACGTTTTTGTGCAGCAGATCGGCGCACCACCGGAGATCGTTAGACAGGACCTCCCCGACAGGCGCCACGGTCGGAATGCTCTGTATCGCGTTCCCGAAGTAATACGGCTCCAGCCGTGGGTTCAGTCTATGACGGCAGTTCACTGCCATACGAAACGTCGTCGTTTTTGTTGAGTCTAACTTCCTCGCACGTGTCACCGAGCGCCACAAATGTGCGCACAACGATTGGAATGACGAAATCTCAGCCGTCCGATTCGGAACGTTAGTTTTAATCAAACTCTCCAAGACGGACGTTATATCGTCGTTAGCAGTTCCGTTGACGGCTTTCCAATTGTCATTCCCCTGTTTCCCCAAAATCTCAACGGCTCCGTTGACCGGTTTCCTGCCGACAATCAGGTTGTTTGTGTTGGCCCTCAGCTTCAACTTCAGAATGGATTCTCGCGTGAAGTGGAAAATCCTCTCTCTCAACGGTTCGTCACTGTTGAACGTCACCACCGGACCGCCGGCCGGAAACTTGAGAACCGCCGGCGAGTTGAAAACAGTGTCTCTAGAGAAGTCCGGCGACTTTGTAATCTTCTTATTCCCTTTGCAAATTTCGGCAAACGTGTTAAAAAAGTGCCAGAAAGAGGTCCCATCGGTGACAGCGTGGTTGACCGTACACCCAACAAACACCCCGTCAGCTAACTCCGTCACCTGTTAAAAATTAAAAAAAAAAATAAAAAAATAAATTACCCCAACTAACCAATCATGAAATTAGCGTGTCCTTTTTGAATTATTCAACATTGGGTAGACTATTAATTATTTACAAAGTAGATTCATTACTTTGTGATGATTAATTAATAACTATTTAAATCATATTAATTTAAGATTTAGAGTTATAGACGAAATAAAAGTAACCTGAACAGCCATTAATGGTTTAAAGTGGCCAGAGTAGCTGATAGTGCGGTCAAAGTCAAAGAACTCCTTAAAGTGGTCAGGAACATCACCCGGAGAGAGGAGTGCAGAAAGGGTGAGATGTTTAGCCTTAGCCTCAATAAAATCAACACCATGGTCATTGCAGAGGATATGAACATGGCCGATGGCGTCGGTGGAGAAGCGACCCGCGAGAGGCGGGAAGTGGGAGAGGGCGAGGGAGAGCGATCGCTTGAGAAAGGCGAGGAAATCAGAGAAGGAGTAGGGAGGAGAAGGGAAAAGAACACCCTTTTGGATGTAGTGACAAGAGAGCATAGGGAGATCAGAAACAGAGAGCTTGAGGGAATTGATTGTGGAGGGTTGATGAGGAAAAACAGTGGATTTAGAGACAATAGAAATGGAAGAAGAAGAAGGCATGTTTAATTAGAAGAAATTAAAAATAAAAAAGAAAAAAAAGGAAGGGGTTGGGATTTAGAATGTGTGTGTTGTGTAAAATTTAAGGTTGGGATTGAAAGGAGAGGGATGGGAAAGGAGTATATATATAGGAGTTTGTGAGTACTTTGGGAGGGGGGGAGTGGACCCATTGATGTTGGGTGGTGGTTCAATACAAAAATTTATTATTATCAAAATGATTAAGATATGTGTCTACTTTTGTTTGGTGACGTGGCAGCAACACAATCCAGTCACACTGGGTTCGAGGACACATGGATTCTTTACTCTGGCCAACACTAAAAACCATGATCCACTTCATCTAATTATTTTTGAAACAACCAAAGTTAATCTTGATCTTTGGGCTCATCTTATTTTATGTTCCATTAAACTATAAATTTATTCATCAATCTCATGGAAATAAATCAATTTATAAAAATAAATGATTTATAAGCTGTTAGGAGGTAAAATTGTAAAACGATTATTTTGATCGATTATAAATCAGAAGTTATTTTGAGTGAT
>JBBMEG010000018.1:15192608-15239472 GCA_037832605.1 Cyclanthera cordifolia | reverse complement strand
TCTGTATCTTTTGATCTTTAGAAATTTCGAGAGTCTTTTGTACTGATGAATTCTCTTGATCCTTGAAAATGAAGGAAAACTTTCCTATTTATAGAACTTCCATGGACCTTGGGCTTGGGCCATGATGAACTTTTGGGTTTGAGCTTTGAGCTTAGCACATTGGACCTATTTACATGACATGAGTCAACTTGAACCACCAATTAAACTTGTGTCTTATTTAATTTTGATCCAATTTAATTTTGAAAAATATTATCTCTAAAGTTAATTTAATTTTGTCATTACATTTGAGATAATGATGTGTCAATTTATGATTGACCCAAATTTCTCGGTCAATAATGACTTGTATAAATTAGTAATATTATTGAACTAATTTCGATTAATATTAAATTTAAATTTACAACCAATTTGATTTTATTTTTTAAAATGACTAAATTGGATTTGTAAACCTTTACTATCAAAATGAAACATAACTCAAAATTCATGAATTAAAATTGAAAATTCGAAAGTTCATGAGCTAAAATAGGACAAATACAAAATTCATGGATCAAAATTATATTTTACCTCATATCTCTATGATCTCTATGTTGGATGCACTTTTAAAAGTCAAATATTAACTAGTATTATTTAATATAATTTACAATATGGTTTTTATAATAATTTTGAAATTATTTTTCTAAGAAATTAATTTTGATACAAGAAATGACACAATGTCATACACTTTTAGTTTATAGAAAAAAAAAAGTTAATATAAACTAATTTTAAGCTTTATATTGAGAATTCAATAAGTTAAAAAAATGGAACCAACTTATTATTATTATTATTATTTTTTTACAATAAAAATAAAACCAATCTTGTCTCTTATATTTAATAATTTTTCATGCTTTTTTTTTTAAGTCAACCTCCAAAACATAGCTCTTAAAATGCATTTACTGTATTATAATAAATGGTACATTTAGGAGTCAACTATATGTGTTAAGATGAACATATTAAAAATTGATGGTACAACTAAATTTGAGAAGACCGTAATTTTTCGTTGTTATATTGTTAAAAAAAAAAATCAGAAGGATAATCATTTAATAATAATGATAAAATTATTAAAAATTGGATTTGTAATTATTAATTTAAATGATCAAAATGAAAAGAAAGGGTCATAGTTAAAATAAATAGAAAAACAATTATTCACTAAATTCCACGGCTACTTTTATTTTATTTTATCGTTTTTTTTTTGCAGTCAAACATTTTTGTTCTACTATACTCGAAAAAATCACGCCTGTTTTTATGTCGGATAGCAGACGACATCAAGGTTACTTTTAACTTTATTTGCATTTCATTTTTTTCACTCAAGAACGATTTTCAAACCACGTTTTTTTAACTCATTCTTCAAATATCAATTATTAAACGGATAATTTACTGTTTTAAACCAGTTCACTTTCTACTTTTACTTCTAACGAAAATGATATTTTAACCTACAATATTTATAAAAGAGAACAAAGAATTATGTTGTCAACATATATCATATTATATATATATATATTTTGATATACAAGTGTAAAATCCAACGTAAATAATATAAGACAAAGGTAATCAGGTGGTATAAATTGGCGGCTTAAACTTAAAGCTAAAAAAAAAAAAAAAAAAAAAAAAAAAAATTGACTAAGTGAATATGAAGACTCTGTCCCTCATAAATGAATTAAATTAAAACGTGGACATAGCCGGTTTGGTTGATTTTAAATGTTTGCAGCCATAATGATGGTGTTTGTTCTCTTCTCTTCTCTTCTCTTTCTCCAGCAATCTATTAATTGGTTAATGCTTCAAAGCATATCCAACTGCTTTTTTCTTCCACAAAACACATGTATTATATCAATTAATCATAAGTTTGTACAATAGCTTCGCAAACATGTTTTTAATATCTATCAATCAAAAATTAATAATAAATTTATTATTGTCTTAAAAAACAAGTTATATATAAAGATTAATATTAATGGTTTTTTTTTTTTTCAAAAAATGTTTATATTATTGACTGTATGTTTGGTGTGGCGGGAAGGGTTGGAAAAGAAGAGAAGAGATCTCTTCATATTTTTTGACTTACCAGTTTCTATCATATCAATCATTAATTTTATTCTTAATTTTCTCTATTTATCTCTTCTTTTTACTTTATATCATGTAAGTGGTGATTTAATAAACCACACAATATAGATGTGAGGTATGTCTCAGTACTCTCCTAAAAGTACTCAAGTTTTACTCATTCTAAAGAGATAAAGGAAAAACCGAAGGGAAGGAGAGGATAGACCATCCATTAAGTACTTGAGGAGGGATCTAAGATGACATTATAGTCTCCATCTCCGACACTCATTTCAATCTCTATTCCCACGAAATTAAAATTTTGTAGGGTATCAGACAAAGATTCATCGCAACGACTTTAATGATCAAGTTCCCCGCAAGAAGTTATTCTCCATTCAACTCTTCTTCTTTTCTTTTCTTATTTTCAAATTTCACAAATTTATAATTTTTTTCAATTTAAAAAATGAAGTATGAAAAATATTCATCCAAAATAAGTACTTTTAAACTTTTATGTATATAAAGAAATTAAATTAAAAAAATAATATAAAACATAAACGATGTTAGTAACGAGAAAATGGGGACGAAGAAAATATTCTCCATCTTATGAGGGTGTTTGTTTGTAAAATTGTAGAGTTATTATTTTGAGTCATTAGAAATGAGGAGTTATTTTGAGTAATTAAAAAGAAAAAAAATTATAATAATAGCTTGTTTATTATAAAAATTCGTTTATAGTAGCTTTATAAACACCCTAAACAAACAACCTCTATGTCTAGATTTGGTATCCATAGAAAGAATAGACATTGTAGGAGGGTGGGCCTAAGGTGAGGCCATGGGAGAGAAAATTGGTTGGGATTTGAATAAAACCCTAGAGAGGCAGATAGACCTACATTAATTGAAAAGACACAACTCAAAAACATCACTATTTAATGTTCTTGTTCATGCATCTGAACCAACAACACTTTTCTTGTCTCTTCCCTTCACCTCTATGTATCCTTCATCCCAATATTTAATCCATTTTTCTTCTACTTTTTACTCTTTATTAATTAACTTAATTAAATCATCAACTACTTAAGTTATAATCTTTGATTAAACTGTCAAACATTCCTTTAAAATTAAAAAAAAAAAAAAAAAAAAAAAAAATTTGACTTTCTTTAAAATTATTAACTACACGATATATGCTCTTATTTATTTATTTATTATTATTATTATTTGTTTTTCTACTAATCATTTAATACGAATTTAAAAGCTTAAAACATATGAAAAGGAAAGAAGGAAGGAAAGATTCACTTTATTCATCTATACTTAAATTAGAAATAAGTGTCTCATATCATTGTTAATCATTGTGAGATGTGCCAACAATTATTAGATTTATTCTACATTGATGAACTTTTATTTTCTTATTCCTTTTAATACAATCATTAAATGCAAATTTATATATATATATTTAAATACTTTTCTTTCTCTTCCCAATAAAACGACTATTAAACTGAACTAAACTCTCTACAATAATTCAAATCATGCTCATTTAATATCAAGACTTGGATAAATAGCCTATTTTCATGTTCTTATTCGCACTGGTGTACAAAAAAACATGTAACCTAACCTACTCAGATTATCCATTATAAATAGTAAAGGTTGGGTTAGGTTATGTTTTTTTTTTTAATTTAGATTGGATTATTTTTTTATAAAATCAGAGATTTCGGGTCGGTTCGTGAGTTATGGAGTTGTAGGTTGAGTTCAGTTTCATTTTAAAAAAATTTAATATATATATATATATATATATATATATATATATTATATTATATTTATAAATAAAATATTATGTTGATTTATAACTTGTTCATTAACAATATGATATATTTATATAACATGTTTTATTATGTTGTTTTTTTTTTTGACAAGTCTATTAAGTTGATTTAAAACTTTACAGTCTCGATAAAATATTTTTTGGAACAACAAATATTTATTCTATTTTTTAAAAACATAATAACCCGATAGTGCAACCCAACCCAACCCAAAAATATAAGAGGGGTTGGGTTGCTTTCAAAAATACGATTGAATGGGTTGGTAAATTGACTAATCCGAAAAATTGGGTTGGTTCTATAATTCTTCACAACTCTAGCTAACATATCTCATGTACACTCCTAGTAATTACAAAAAAAAAAAAAAAAAAAAAGAAGACTGTATAAAACAATTTTAATATATAAACTTAGTGTTAATATGTATATGGTATATAGATAATAAAAAAAAATTATAAAAATATATATGAAAAAGAGTATAGGTTAATTAAAAGTGACATAGCTAAGTGTTTAAATTTTTGGTTGAATTTTGTTGAACTATAAACAGTATAAAAAAGTCAATGATTGTTGATATTAATTTTTATATGGGGGCATAAATTAATTATTTTGATTAGCTAACTTATCATGAACACCATGTAAAGCCATAAAAGAGATTACAAAGTGCTTAAGTACTCTCTCCATTGGAGTTGGGGTTTTTTCCATTATATAATTGTTCTTATATTGTTTGGCATTGAGTTTAGACATACAATAATAAGGGAGACAAAACATAATGGGTTTAGGAAAAATGCTAATTCAATTCTCTCCACAAATTCAAAACAGAAAAAAAAAAAAAAAAAAAAAAATCAAAATTATCCTAAATAGTAATATAATTTTTTCTTATCATTAATAGTAAACTAATTCAAAAGTTTTCCACACAAGAAAGAAGATCATCCCAACTCCCACAACCCTCTCTCTTTCTATTTAATTAATTAAGAAAGATGCTAATAACCTAATTAATTAATTAAAAACTTAATTATTTGAATAATATGCCTATGATGATCATCTCTCCCATGGTGCATGAATCTGAATATATTTAAAGTTTAACCTTAATTAGTGGGAATCCTTTGCTACCCTCCAAAAAATAAGTTGATAAAATAAGTGGGAATCAAGAATATTCTCAATTATTTGTAATTTGTTTTAACTTGTTTTCCTATTAAATGAGAGAAGAATTATCATTATGTATAAACAAATTACTCAATAGAAATTAAAAAAAAAAAAAAAAAATGGAAGTTAATTATTATTCAACGCATTAAATGAAATCATGTCTCTGTTTCTATGCAAGTTCATTTGTACATGTTTAGAACAAGATCCAAAATAATAATGAAAATGGTGGCACTACTGTTGGTTCGACAAGACAAAGGAAGGTTCTTCAAGCTCAAACCTTCAAAATTATGAGAATTGAGATTTTTTTTTTTTTTTCTTTTTTAATTGGGTTAAATTATGAGTTTGGTCCATAAAAATTTAAAATTGTGTCTATAGGTCCTTGCATTTTTATAATAATATTTGATGTACCTCTAACTTTCAATGTTGCATGATCTAAACGAAAAATTATTTAAATTGGAATAGTAGTTGGCGGTTACCAATAGTTGGATATATAAGAAATTCAATTATATTTATATTTAAATTATCAGTGCATTCCTGTTTAAGAAATTAGTCCCCAATTCCATGAATTAGAAAGAAAAAAAAAAAAAAAAAAAGAAGAAAGTTTAGAGGGCATATCTGTAAAAAAAAAAAAAATAGTGTATATGAATTGATTTGAGAGAAATGTTTGGACCAACATAAAAATTTGGATCGGTCACTTACTAACCCAATTATTATTTTATAGGGTTTAGTTTAATTGAGTTTAGTTGGATTATTGAGTTTATCCATAATAAATATAAATAAGAAAAATTTATCAAACTAGTTAAATTTATAAAACAATTATAAATATAGTCAATATTAAAAAAATTAGCAAATATAGTTATTGTATTGAATTATCAAGTATTTTTTTATTATAAAATATTAATGACTATATATAAAAATATTTTAAATTTTGAATACATTTGTAATTATTTTGTGAAAATATCACATCCACCACAATTTTCTTCTAAATATTTTCTATACTTAGGCTATGCCTATAAACAAAAAGACATTAAACTTTTATAAAGTGAATAGATAATTAAAATCAATAAAAATAGAGGACATAATTTGATTAAAACTAATAAAAATAGATCATACAATCTAACTATATATATTTATTATTTACTTTTATTTATTTTTATAGACATCTACCTAACCATTCAAATTCAATTTATATCAATATATTAAAAAAAAAAATATATATATATATATATATATATATTCACATTATAAACTTACAATTATTTGGAAGAATATTGAAGAATAAAAAGTTTAAAAATAATAATAAAATAAAATAAATATACGCATATACAATTATATTTATATGTAAAATAAAACTATAAATTCGAGTTAGATCGAGGTAAATAAAATTAATTTTAAGTTACCTTAATAATCAATCCAATAAATGATGAAAATTATAATGTGTGTATTGTAATTTTCACAAAATAATTACAAATACATATAAATTCTAAAGTATTTACATATATTAATCATTTTAATACTGTATTACTCATTAATACAAGTATATGTTATTATAAATATTAATTAATATAAATATATTATAAAAAAGTATGTAACAATATATCATTGATAGCCATAAATTTTTTTAAGCAGCTTATTTGTATTTCTAAATTTACTAGATTCGTAAATTTTTATTTTTTCAATTATTTTAATTCAATCCGAATAAATTAGGTTGAATTGATTCTAGTTATTAGAATGGATAATTATGTTTTTTTACTAATTGGTTTTCTTTTTCAGAATGAAACATTTGATTTTAATAAATAAAAAAAAGAGAAAAGTTTTATAAAATTACAAACTTCATAAATCAAGGAAGATCAAAACAACACTAACAATATACGAAAAAAATCAAACAATCTTCAAAGAAGCATTTGAATACCTTGTCAAATTTCAAAAACATTGTTTGGTTTTTAAATACATGGATAAACAGTGAGTGGGTGTGGGTGTGTGTATATATATTCTAATATAAATTGAAATTGAGGGAGGATACCATAAATCTTACATAAAAAATATTATATAACCGTCAAATATCGATTAGATCAAATCGAAACATGATGTTGGACTGAATAAACAGTCTACCAACAAAACAAGAAAATTCATACCTGGCATATATTATTTATGGTCCTAATTTTTTAAAATTAATAAATTATCAAAAGAAAGATAAAAATTCAATCAATTAAGGACGCGTCTAGATAGAGCAAGTTGGGAGGGGAAGGGATGAAATGAGTTGGGTTGAGATGTGAAGTGTTAGAAAGTTGGTGTTTGAGTGGTGGGTTGGGATGGAAAGTGTGTAGTGTTAGAAAGTTGGTGTTTGAGTCGTGGGTTGGGATGGAAAGTGTGAGTAAGTTGGTGTTTGGGTGATGGATCGTGATGTGATAAAAGTTGATTGAGGGAATGAAATTATTTTTTTTTTTTATAAAAAGTAAAATAAAATTAATATAATATTTTAATTGAATATTTCATAAAATAACATTTCACGTTTTAAAAAATAATAACACTTTCAAATTTTCATTTTTTATTTTATTAAATAATTCTTTTTCTTTATTTACAAAATAATATATTTAAAGTTTATTTACATTTTATTATTATTTATGAAATTTAAAATTTGTTACCCACGATTAAAATAATTATAGATATTTTTAAAGGACGTGATATAAATAATAATTTTCTTTTCAAATCCATTAACTATAGTTTGAAAATAAATATGAAGTAGAAGAAACTTATTTTTTTTAATTATGGAATGAAGTAAAATAATTGATTAAACAAACAATAATCAAAAGGATCAATTACATATTTATGATAATATATATGTATAAATAATTACAAATATTATTTAAATAACAAGAAATACGATAAAAAACACAAGATTTGTAAAAATTAAAAAGTAAAGTAAATACACATAAATAAAATATATACAATTTATAAATAAATAAGTTAAATAGACCGATTGATAAACAATATTTCATTTATTTTAGGTGAGTTCCCAAAATTTTGTGTTTGAATGGTTAGAAAAGGCTAGTCAATGAATCTACTTTGATTTTGTTTGTTGTATATATACTTAAAATCCCTTTAATATTAAGTTTTTATCAATTGAACTATGCTTAAATTATATATAACTTTTTTTAAAAAAATTGTCCTAATTGTTTTAAATGTAAATTATAAATTAAGTCCTTATGGTTGATGAAAACTAGAATTTAGTTCTTATGGTTTAGAAATTTAGACTTTACTACCCTATGATTTAGAAAAATCAACAATTTAGTCTATGATTTGAAAAATTAGAATTCAGTTCCTAAAATCTAATAGTCAATCGTTCATAATTGTTGGTGAATAACGTAAGTAGAAATTAGTTTTTTTTTTTTTTTTGTTTAATGATAAAAGTGTGAGATAAGTAATTGATTTGATAAAAATTATATAATTATTACCTCGTATTTACGTACTTAATTCATCTACTATTTACGAATAACCTGAACTATTTTTTAGATTTTATCAAATCATAAAAACTAAATTCTATTTCTTCAAAATCATAGAAACTAAATTTTATATTTCTCTAAATCATATAGACTAAATTCTAAATTTTTAAACTATAGAAATTAAACTCTAACTTACCTGAAATTATAAGAACTAAATTTATAATTTACCATGTTTTAATTATTTTTTTCAATAACATTTTAAAATACTGATGCTCAATATAAATTTGAAAACTAATTAAGAAGTATGTTCGTGAATCGAATATTCAGCAACTTATATTTTAGAAAAAAAAATTTCTTATAAAAAAAATACCAATTAATTCAATTGGATTTTTTTAATAGACAAATCTAATGTATCCAAATATATTTATAAATATCAATGTGTAAAATTATTTTCATATATGAATTTATGTTCAAGTACTATTATGATTCTCAAATTTTAATATTTATCTAACTTTAGTTTTTAAATTTTTAAAATTTTAGAAGTTTAATTTTAGCGTTTCGATTTTGAAATTTATTACATTTTAGTTCACGTATTTTTAAAATTCTAATTTTAATCTTTAAATTTTGAAATTTATTTAAGGTACTTTCAAAAAATTCAAAATTTGTTCCATTGATTTTTTATTTTTATTTTTTTTAAAATACCTTGTTCTTCTATAAAATTTTAAAATATGCTAAAAAAATTTCTTTATTTGTATTAAAGTTATAAACATGGTTGAATCAATTTAGACTAATATTAACTTCAAATTTTCTGCTGGACCAATTTAAAGTTTTTATAAAATACAAGAATTTTAAAATTAAACTTTTGAAGTTTCGTAGATTAAAAGAACAAATCTAAAACTTTGGAAAACTTATGAACGCAAATAAAAAAAAAATAAAAAATTCATGACTAAAATGATATTTTAACCCTATATTATTAAGTTTTTAGTGAGGCTCAAAATTTCTAAGAGGAGCTATGTTTGTTTTGTTTTTTTTTGTGAAAAATGAATGGTAACTTAGCACTCTTAAAAACATTTGCTTGTATTTGATAGTAAACAATTATTTTTAACTATACATCTTTATTCTATGAAGCAATTTTATCAAACTTTACATCAAATATATCACTTAATTATTAATAACATCAATCTATAAATAAATAATTTATTATAATTTTTTTTTTTGAAATAGATATTCACACACTACACGTGGCTATTAACATCTGTCCTTAGGCCAGCCACCCAAGAAAGATATTAAAGAAATGAAGACTACAAATTAATGTCACATATAGATTTCGAACTCCCGATCTTTTTCTATAAAAAAACAAAAGCACCCTAAAAGTTAGTGGCAGCCTTGAAATATAACCAAACTTTTTTTCTTTTACACTGCAAATGTGTACTAACTAGAATTTTGCTGCAAAATGATGATCACAAAGGGGAAAGTTTTATAATCGGACAAAACCCACGTGTATTTCTTAGAAAATGACCATATTTTTTAATTAAAATTTGAAAATTAATTTTAATAAAATGAAAATATCTATTATTTTTTATAAATACATTTAAAATTAAGTTAATTTTACAATAATTTAATAAGAAATCTAAGTAATTAAATGAAAATAATCATATTTATTTTTTATTAACTGATACAATAAACCGTCAAACTTAACTAATCGAAACCGACCAAAAAAAGCCTTGTCCTTTAACATCACATCCTGTATCATAGCAAAATGAACATAGCATAAGGAAGATTTCTTTCTTTCTTCAAAGAGATTCTCCATTCTCTTGTAGCAAGAGAGACCACATCAACATTTGAATCCAAGAGCTTTGACGAACTTGCTTTGATTGGATAATTTTCTTTCATGTAATCATTATGTTCGCATTCCAAGCAACATTTCTTCTTCAAAAAGTCACCTGGTGATCATTCTTTCATCAAATTTCTCGACATCCATCTTTATCGTACTTGTAAAGGTTGAGATATCTGCTTCACTCCAAGCAAATAACGAAAAACACTTTTCACAATACCTAGCTATAGTTTGTTTTAATAATTCTTTTTTTATGTGGAAGCTCAAACAGAGCTGCAACAACAGAATATACTCAGAAATTCAAAGAGATAAAACTTTCCCTAAATTACTGCATAAATAAACATAAAATAACTGAGAAAAATCACAACAAAAAAGAACTTCCAATATGTGAAAAATTGCTGTAATCACACATAATTTTTTCTCCAACCCCAATAACATAAATACTATCTTCAAAACTTATACTATTCACACATTTTGCCCCACTCTCCATAAGAGAATATAAAAGGAATTTACCTTGAGCAATACATCAAACTAAAAGTGTTTCTATCTAAGATGACTTGAATTGAAAGCCTATGCTCATTTGCATCTTTCCGATGTAGGATAATTTTTCTTTTAATATATTGCCAAAATTAACCTAGCACGTCCTACTCTACAACACTTTCATTTATTTGATTTGCAACATGATTTCCATCTCCTCGTATTCTTCACTGTCTGACCCAAAAACTCGCCACTTGGCTGATTTTCTTAGCAGAAGTTTCGTCATAGGAGTCGTTGTTCGAGCTCCTTTCGCGAGTTGTGAACCCCGAGCTCAAAATGATATTGAAATCACCTCGCCTAATTTCACGGCTTCACTAACGCAGAACCCATTCTTGTTCGAACTCGAATTCGTCAACTCAAGCCCAATCTGACACTAAACCCCATATCTGAACACCTTAAGCCCGAGAGTATCCCCAATTTGCCGAAAGTCCCACATTTTTGGCAAATATCTGAGCTATTTGTTGTTCTTGGTTGTGCTGAATAGATTCGAAGTCCATCTCAAAGGGAATCGCTCAGACCAAGTGTAAAATATTCACTTGGTCTTGTGCATTGAACGCAAGTGATTCACAAATGATCAAAAATAGAAAGAAGAGAGAAAGAACAGAGAAAATTCGAATGGAGAAAAAAAAAGAAAGAGATGCATTGATTTGAACACTATTCGTTTCGATCAATTTCACAGATTGTTTTCAATCACCTAAACATGATTGCTTTCTTAGATAAAATATCAATTTGGATTTAATGAACTCTTATATCATATCATCTACCGTAGATATCAAATTTCAAAATCAAATACGAGTAGTCCACTTTTCTCATAAAATACTTAGATCACACTCATCGTCAACCGAATGAATGAATTTTGGAATGTGAAATGTTGGATATAATTAATATCATATTGTCCAATCATGAGTGACCTAGAATACTAAAGAGGATAGGTAATGGTGTATAGATATTTGATATTATTTTTTCGTAACACAAAATCTTGTGGATTTGGTTTACTTTTTGGTTTGGTGTCGTTTTATGCAATGCAAACTCATAGGGGGACTGCTATTTACTTTCAGTTGTCGTTTGGAGAGCCATCAAGTACAGCCATGAATAAGGAAACAAAAAACCAAGCATTAATTTTTTTTTTTTAAAAAAAGAAAAATGCAAAAGGATTTTATCTTGGTTGTGTGTTTGTTTTTAGATGAAGGTTTTGGGGGTTGGATTTGCATTAAATTCTCTTTTTACAAGACACCACATATATTTTGGGTCCAATCTTGTTACCTTCACCAAACACATTGGACAAACACCAATTAGACAACCAAATATCACTTTCATTTTACACCATATCTTTCCATTTTACTTTCTTTTCTTCTTCTTTTTTTTTTCACTTTAAATATCTCCATTTAATTAATTCATCACATTTAGTTTGTTCACGTATTTTCTTTCTTTATTAAACTCAATTCAATTACTATTATTTTAAATTTATTATAGATACCAATTTTAATGAGAATAAAATTGAAACATTTAAGAATTAAATAATCAAATTAAAACAAGTTTGAAAGTGTTTAAGAATTAAAATGATATTTTAACCTACTTTAAATACATAAATTTGAAAATTTTATAGACAAATTTGTTGATCACGCTTATTTATAGGAGATTTTTCATGTATAACAAAAGAAAAACCAAAAAACAATTCATGTATAGCAAAAAGTTTTGAAAATATTTAGTATATAGCAAAAAAGTGGGCCGTTTATGCAAAATGACTAAAATGTTTTTGCCTCAATCAGTTCAACTAATAGGTTCAATCAATTCCAACGGATAGTTTCAATCAATTCAGTTGACGACCTTCAATAAGTAGTTTAACTTCATCTGATAGCTTTCAATCTATTATTCAACTAATATTCTTTAATTAGTAGTTCAACTAATAGACTTAATCAGTTCGGTGATAGATCAGGTCACCAAAAGTCTTCGATCAATTTGTTTAAAGTAGGGTAAAATTGAAATATTTAAAAAACGAATGAAAATCTGCTACGTATTAATTATTTTTTTAAAATAATATAGTTAAAATAGATAAATGAAAGGTTACTATGAATAATTTTTCTTATTTATATTACCTTTCATTAAAAAAGAAAAGAAAAAGAGAGATTACATAATAAATATAATATATATATTAAACTTAAGGCTGGAATATATTCCCACAGCTATATATCTGGTTATGAATGTATTTAATGGAGGCATTATTATTTATTTTTCAAAAAATAAAATGGGACATTATTGCGATGGAATGAACTGGCCCAAAGAAAGACAGCTGCAAGCTCCGACCAAAAGGTGACAACGTGAAGCAGCTAAGAGCTAGCTAAGCCAAGGGAACCCCTTTCTTTATTTTATTATTATTATTATTATTATTTATTATTATTATTATTTCTTTTAATTCTATGGAGAAGCTCGAACTACATATATATATACACTTGTGGAGAACTCTTTTGAGTTCAGTTATATTATTTATTAACATAAAAAGAAAGTATAGTGTTTCACATTTCTTAATTCTTATAAAGATATTTACTTTTTATTGTCTGCAAACTATAGTTGATTGAAAAAAATAATTCCGCAACCAAATAAACCTTTTTAATTTATTTAAATGCGAGTTAAGTTTTTATGGGATTGAGACACTAATTACAATAATAAATAAATTAGTCTATAATCTATTATCCCAACTTTAATAATTATCTCTAGCCTTATAGTATAAAACCCTGTCACTCAAGTATAGATAATCATAATTATTGTAATAATAATGCACCTTAAATATGTGTTGTAATGATATATATGTGTGTATGTATGTATATATGTGTATGTATTTATTTATTTTTTTAACTCCAATTCTCGTTCTATTGGGGATTGTTGGAATACTCACCTTGTGGCAAATGTTTCACATTGGTAAGATAGACGTTCTTCAACATATATATTAGATAGAGTGGGCTACTCCGTTTATCTTATAAATACTTAGAGGAATACTCTTTATTTTCTCATTGTGGAATGATGAGATCCTGAACACATAAAATATTTATTTGTATGTGTTTAAATTTTATTTTGAATGTAATTATAGTTTGTCTAATTTATAGATATTTATTCAAATTTTTAATATATATTTTATTTCATCCTCTCTTGAGTATGTATGTAAATCCTAATCAGATTTTATAAATCAAAACAAATATTTAGAAATTATTTATTTTAGCTTTGAAATTTTGGTTTGATAAACAAACACGAGTAGAATGGAGATATCAAAATTATAAAAATTATGTATTCGGTAGGAATTGTAAGTTTAAATTTTGACAATCAAATAGTTATCAAATAAGACATTCATAAACAATTTTTTTTTTTTTTTTTTCGGATTTTAATATGGGACGAGTTTAGTTTTTAATAGGGGCTACTAAAAAGTAATATCTCACTAACTTTCATAGTATTTAAATGTTGTAATGAGAATAGTTAATATGATGATCATAACTTAGATGGAAAATTAAGACCTAAATTTAAAGATTAAACCTTATTATGATTAACTTTATGAATAATTTTTTTCGAACGTGGGGTGGTTTTTTTTCTCCATGGCTTTAATTGCAAAACTGTTCGATGAAAATCCTCAAAGAACAGAGAAGGTCATAGAGCTTACCATTCTGCAGTGTAGGGCAGTTGGTGGCACAGATTCTCCTAAGTGCTAATAAATCATTGTGTTTGTTGTTTCAATTATTAGATTTGGGGTTTATTTTAAATCAATTTATTATATTATAAAATAATACTAATAATTTCATCATTTGATTTTTAAGTTTATTCAATTTCTGTTCATATATTTTAATATTCAATTTTACTTTCTCAAGTTTAAGTTGGTTTTATTTTGATCTCTAAACTTCAAATGTTCGATTTTAGTTTTTAAATTCTTAGAAAGATGCTTAAAGTTTATCTTTGTGATAATATTAATGAAAATTGATTCAATAATTTTAATAAACTTAATAAAAGCAAAAACAAAATGTCAATATATTTCTAAAATTTGTTGGGAAAGATGGCACACTTTTAAAAGAAAATGTAAAAAAAAAAAAAAAAAAAAAAACAATTTTAAGTTAATTTGAAAATTTAAGGACTAATTTTAAACATTTTCAAAAGTTTATGAACTAAATTTAAACATATGAGAGACCAAAACGATACAAACTTAAAAGTCTAAGGACTAAAACTATTGTTTGAAAGGTTCACCGAAATTGAACAAAGTTGACATTGTAGGAAACAAGTAATATTTAACCTAATTTCATTTATATTTGATAAATATTTGGTTACCAACCAGAGCAATACGTCATTGACATACATGTGACTCATAAAACTAAAAGATCACCGTTCGTATATTCAAATCTTTAAATTTTATTGAATTAAGATAAAAAAAAGAAGATAAATAAGAGGACTTGATGTGATGATTACTACAAGCCTTATGATATAATTTTGATTTCATTAAGCTTAAATCTGCTCCTAATCTATTTTTTTGGCTAAAATATCTAATTAAATTTTGTATGAATTATATATAATGAAAGAAGCAAGATTTTCATACTTATGTTAAATTTTGAAACATCTATCTCATAAATGTTAGGAGAGTAGAGTAGTCTTACATTTGTAACATAGGGCCAATTTACCCATATGAATATGAATATTGTGAAAGAAAATAGTTATGTGGGAAATGAAATATGATTTCTATAGCAGCCTCTTTACAAATATTTCTTTTTTTAATTTTTTGTGTGTTCACAATCTGTTAGGAATGTTGTAAAAGAAATTAGTTAAGTGGGAAATAAAAAAAGATTTCTATTATAACGTTTTTCAAGATAGTATTTTGTTTAGGTAAATTTTTTTTTTTTTTAATTCTAAAATAGTAGTATTTCAGCGGTATCTATATATATACCTTAAAATTATGAGATAATGAGTTTGAATAGACAACTCCAATCATGGTAATCTCCAACAAAAAAAAATTGATTAAATAACTATTGCAGTTTGATTATGATATTAATTAATATTGTATTAATGTTAGTAAAGGTTTTTTTTTTTATTTAAATTTTTTATTTTTGAAGGATTGGGATGTTTGTAAGAGGAAAATGGGTTAGTGGGAAGTGGAAAATGATTGTATTGGGGCACGTGGTGAGTGTTTGTGCAGGGCGATAGTGATATCTCAATGGACATCAACTAAACGAAACCAAACACACATTATCCACTTTTTCCTGCACAATGCCATGTGGGATTTTACAATACAAATCTTCTTTCTTTTTTTTTTTTTCTTTTTTTTCCTTTTTTCTTTGGTTCATGATGTCTACATTATTTTCTTATCCCATATGCCTCTTGTGTGTTTGTGTTTCTTTGTCCATTGTTATGCTCCTTTTTGGTGAGGTCATGTGCCCTTTCATACTTCTTTTTTTCTTTTTTTTTTTTTTTTTCCTTTCTATTTAGTATGTTTACATGAGCAATGCTCTAATGACATACTACCAAAAAAAAAAAAAAAGTTTTCAACAAAGAAAAAAAATTGTTGCAATATAGAGGTCAATTCCGTTGCTATAGCTTTTTGTGACGAAAAAAATGTTTGTTGCTAGTTCCGTCGGCTTAGCCTACACTGATGGAAGTCAGTTTCTATCAACAATGAGTATAAATGCTGATGGATGCAACATCTGTCAGTGTTGAGATCTAACGCCAACAATGTTTATATCTTTTCATGTTAACACTCTATGCAACATTATTTGACATTGTAGGAAATAAATGCTGATAGGTTATGATGCATGCCTATATCTTGAATGCCATGGTTAGAACCGCATAACATGTACTATGTATGTTGTTAGATCTTAGAACTTGTTGCATGTCTTCTTCTTGTTTTCATTGGCACTGTATCATGTAGTATGTATGTTGGATAGCTTCGAGAAAACCTATTGTTTGTTTATCTTGATTGTCTCATTGGTAATTGCAACGATGTCTTGAATGTGTACTTGAATAGGTGTTAGCAAGTATTGTATGTTATCTTGCATATTCATGTCTGAAACCCGCCTCTGGCACATTCTTGCTTAATTATGCGTAAAATCATGTTATTGAATGTTTGCTAAATTTATGAATGCATGTATATGCATGAAATATACTCTAGTTCCTAAATAGGCAATGAACACTATACTTTGATGCATCATATGTCTTATGCATGTTCGCATGTTTTATGTACTCTAGCTTGAGTGCTAAATGATATCTTGAAACACGACTGCATAGGTTCATGGTTTAGCTCGTCATAGGGTTCATGACATGCATGAGGCTTTCTTATGTGAATTGAGTCACATTTTTCTTAATAGAGTGAGCATATAGGCCAGAAGGCCTACGCATGTCTCATCTCCGCCATAAGGTGGTTGCAATAGATCATAGGGTCTATTGTTGTGTGACACGTCAAGGGACAACCCATAGGGGTGTAGGGTTGGACGCAACTAACGTTCTCTGACAGATAGATGTTACTGTTGTAAGAGGTTTCACACGTTATTAGGGCGATGATCGCTACATCGACCCGAAGTGTGGTAAAACTAACCACATGATCGATAGTCTACACTCAAGAATTTGGCATCGGATGGGGACCTGGTCGCTCATACATGTAACCTAGTTGAGTGATCTAGGATGCATAGGGTGCGATAGTGAGAATCAGACATCGGTCATATATCTTTTATCGCTAATGTTAGAGCAAGAACTAGTTAGGCAGTGAGCAGCCGAATTTGCTAAGGCATAAGTAAGCGTCGTGCTAGTAGGTTAGATCTCTCTTGGCTCGACTTCGTGTGTGGTACCTGATGTGTTCGGGTTAACCCCACCGTGTCGGAGGGACCCGGGATATAGCCTGGACGACTCTAGTGGATAGCCTCTTGCGTCTAGGTGCTTTTCTATACCCGAGAGAATTTGAAAAGTGGTTTTTCGGGTCTCACGACATCAGCCAATGAGACTTCTCAATGGTTACTGTCAATGGCCATTGGACTCAACAACGTTTGTACTTAGAAGTTGGGACTCGTTCCCTTTCGTTTGTGGGCATTATTCATGACTTATGTTTTATGTTTGCCTTGTTTCTATATTGCGGTGTGCATCCCGTGCGGGGTTTCTTACTGAGTTGTCATAGACTCACCCTTCATTTTATGTTGGGCTGTGGATTCAAACCACAGCTACAGATGCGCACAAGGATGGCTAACTGAGGCAGCTGGGGATAGACCGCGGGGACACGTCTGTTGCGTCTAGTCTTTTATGTCGTTTGTTTATGGTCTTATCACATTTCTTCTTGCACGAATGTTGTAATAACTTAACATTGAACTATTTAGCTTTGAAACCGAGATCTCGAAATCCATATTTTTTATTATTTAACTAGATAGTATTTTGGAAATGTTTTGATTCAGCTTGCAATGTCGTTTTAAATGCTTTTCAATATATCCAGGTTATGTTATTCAGGTTTTGCAGGTGGGATTTTCCATATTTTAGGGGAAACTATGCCGAAATCTTGTTTAAATTTTTCATGCATTAGTAACCTCAGTGGTATAGCCTTACCGTTATGGACGGGTTGTTACACACACACATTCTCTCTCTCTCTCTCTCTCTCTCTCTAATTCTTAGAGAGAAAATAGGCTTTGAGAAAGTTTAATAGAAGTTTGATTGTGAGCATTTGAGGTCTAAAGGGATACAAATTTGGGCTTCAAGAGCTCTAAATGGTGAGAATTTTCTTAGAAGACTCGATTATGATGTTGACGTTTCAAGAGCTCTAAATGGTGTGGGTTTGAAGCTTGGAAAAAAGTGAGGAGTTTCCTTCATCGAAGGCCCCTTGAGAAGGAAGATCAATTTGGTGATGAGGTTGGTGACTTTTGCTACAAAGTTAAAGTATTACCTCGATCTTGAGAGGAAACACCATAAGAGTTCAAGGATCTTTCATGGTGGAGGTGACTTAGCAGAACAGGAGGAGGAGTTGAAAGTTGAGTCGACAAGAAGAAGAACATTAAAAATATGGGAATGGGAAGGACGTCGCTTGAATGTGAGAGGAAGGGTTCTAATGTCTTATGAGGAAAGAATGTTTATGTTGAAGGTTAAGAAAATGGAGGAGGTGGTTTGTTTTAGGGCTTCTTTCAGCTATCGATTATCGTCTTCAGAAGGTGCACTTCTCTTTGGAGCCCAAATAGGGACAAAGGAGATATCTCAGAGGACGAAGAAAATAGGTTGAATGATTCTCATTCATCATAGTGATCTCTTAGAGGATGATTGGATTTTGAAGTTGATGAGAGGAGAAGAAGGGGAAGGAGTTAGGAATTGTTCTCAACTTCTTGTTGTTTCTAGTACATTACAACCCTTCTCAACTTCTCTTTAACTATTTCTTCAACATGCATCAAACCTCATATCAAAGCTTATCTTATTCCCAACTTTTATTTAATTTAATTTTTTTATTTTTTCCTTTAAATTTAACTTTTATCATTGTCACTAGTTGAGTGTTAATATAGAAATTAGTTTAGAAATTAGAAATAAAAAATTTATGTTTAAAAGTATCAATTTATTAATAAATATCAAAATTATAAAAATATGAAAAGAAATATTAATATTTATTTCTTTGTGTTATTTTTGTGTCATTCACTCAAAATTAATATAATTTTTTTGAAAAAAAGCAGTAATTGAGCATTATCAGTGTATTTTCATGATGTCATAAGTCTCTTCCGATTGTTGTACTGAAAAAATATAAATCAAAATAATTGTAACATTCATATACTTCAAGGAAACATTGTATAAACAACTATAACAAGATAACAACATGAATTCTAAATCTGAATCTCTAATTCACGAACCACTTTGCTTAATCCATCAATTTCAAACAAGTCTCATCACCCACCCATATAACCAATGCTCACTTGACTTTATGCAGACCAAATTTCGCACAAAGCCCAGACCCATGTGAAAAATTCAGTCATCAATAGCCAGCCCAAGTATAAACTTGGGTGCCTTACATTTTTCATTTCGGATATATAAATATTACAATTAAAATGATATGAAAAATGGTATTTCTATTTTATAATTATAAAAAGCCTCGTAATCAGAATGATAGTAAGAGAATATTATATGAAGAATTATGGTCAAATAAGAGATAGAAAATAGAAATGAAATTCAATTATTTTGATGAATTTTCAAAGAATTAGATCCTCTATAAACATTAAAATTATATTATTTTCAAGGCATCTTAATTATGTTATTTTATTATTATTTTATATATATATATATATTGCATCTTCATGATGTTGAAGATTAGAAATTCCAACCTCGAAATTGATTTTTTAAATGTAAAATATTTCCCAAAGTGCTTGACTGTTTGAGTATTTTATTTTTCATTTTCCAAATTGAAGTTCATTTACTCCATTAATAGAGTTATTGAAAAAAGTGATCGTGTAGGAATTAAAAGACAGAATCATATGCTCAAATTGGTCAAACCAATCACAAAAAAGTAATCCATTATAATTTATGATGTGAATTTATAATTTTAGCACTAACTTTATTATAAAAAAAAAGGTTTATTATTTTTTTATTTTTTTTAAGGGAGAATCTGAAAAAGTCAATAATATTAACAAATATAAAATGTGATCTTCATTGATGAAAGAATTAAAGTAAAAATTATAAAATCTCACCAAAGCATACACATAGATATGGAATAATTGGAATGTTTGAATTCCCAATAGCCTTTGCCACCTTCTCAACTTGAGATTTCCATTAAAAGAAGAAAAGATGACTAATTTTGGGTTTTTTTTTTTTTTTTTTTTTTTTTTAGTCTTGCAATGCTTGGGGTGTAGTTTTTATTTGATATATGGGAATAAATTTGTTTTTAATAATGTTCAAATTTTCATCTTTTTATATCTTAAATTTAACTTAATACTCGTTTTCTTTTGAAAAAAATTTAATTTACATATTCAAAATTATCACTTCTAATATATTAAAATTTAAAATTAATTTAGTAATTATTCTAAGCAATATTAGGATATATATACACAACCAACAATTTTGTGATCTCATAAATTAAAACCAAAGCGGCAACGTTAGAATAAAAGAATTTGATTTCGTAGAATGAAAAAATGGAAAAGAAATTAATTACATTAAAATTAAAATTTAAAATTTAAAAACTAAAAATTTATAATTTTCCATAGTTTGAAAACATTAAAAACCATTGGTCTTAATGATTTTCAAACAAAAATGTTATTATGCGTTCCCTTCATGTGACACAAATTATACATTAATTTTAGGCGTAAGTATGCCCAAACACTCACTAATATGTACAATAATAATAGTAGTAATAATAAAAATGATACAATCAAAATATTTCCTTAAAAAAAAAAAAAAAAAAAATTGACATTATTTAAGACCATACATTGACATTGATCAAACTTTACCATTTATTTACCAAACTTCAAATATAAACTAGAAATAGATAGCTTTAATTCCACAGTCAAATTGTGTAGCCATAGGCTCACTGGTAATATTGCTACTCCTCCCTTTGCCCTTGAAAAACATTGAGACAGTAAGGACCAATATTTTGGTTGCCTCTTACAAAGATTTGGTCTTGTAACATCTTAGATTCAAGTGAAGAGATCCCACAAAATGGAGCCACTATTACTCCCCCGTACGATGTACCTGGCGACGTTCGGTTGTAGTGTTGCGCCACAGTCTCGGTAGGCGATGACAACGATGATGATCGATGCAAATGGTTGATATCGGTGGAGTGAGAAGGTGACATGTTTTTTATAAGTCTGGGTTGAATTGAGTTGTCAGGTAGATTGACAATAGTAATGTCATGGATGCTTGATCTTCTTTTGTCCTTACCTCCATTAAGCTGTCTAATGAAATACTTTTGGGCGTGGCTAGCCACTTGTGTTGGAGTTCTTGTCTTGACAAAGTTTCGAGAGATGTTTCGCCAATCTCCTTTGCCATATTTCTTCAAGCCCATTAAGAATTGTCTTGTCGTTTCAACCATATCAAAATATCAATACTAGTTGTATATATAATTAGATTAAAGCCCACCAAAATCGATAAACTAAACCATACTATACAAACTATGTGATCGTGGTTCTCATGTTTTGTGATATTTTTGAAAAATATCTAAATTTTCTTATTTTTTATTAACTTTTCACAAATATCTATATATAATCCCAACATAATTCTTAATAAAGTCTAGAAATATCTAATTAATATCATAAAATATTTATTAATATTCAAATACTAAATCTAAATAATCTAGATAATATGTCACACATATTTATTTATAACATTTGATTTATAAAGTAATTGTAGTCATAAAATAGTTATGAATTTGTTTATTTAATAAATTTGAGTTTTACAAACTAGCTCCGGTCTTATATCTGCGTATAAATCACCCAACCAAATTGCCGAATTAAACCGTCTTTTCTTTAGTTCAACTCGGATAAAATAAGAAAGTTAAAAATCTTATATCTATTAATTTATTGCTTATGTTCATAAAACTAAGTATATATAATATTTACTTTCTATAGTTAGTTTGAACAATAATTTTAGTTTATATACTGTTAAATAATTTATGATAAATATAAATTTAGTTGATAGTTGGAATTTAATTAATTCATATAATTTAAATTTTAGAATTTAATTTGTATGATTGGATAAAATTTACAACATGTAATTGTTGGCAAACTAAATCTGTGAAATTAGTTATCCATAACTTAATAATAACCGTGTGAATTATCTGATTAATTGAACAAAAATTATATATCTTACATGTACCTAATCATCTACTCGGCTTTTACTAACTATCAAACTATAGAGACTAGATTTGAATTTTTAAAATCATAAAATTAAATATAAACTTTCTCTAAAAAGTAAATTCTATATTTTAAAATATAATATTAGGCAAACAAAAATTCTAACTTTCCCGCAACTAATAATTTACCCAACAATTTAAACAAAACAAAACAATTGTAAATGAAGCAAATATAATTATAAAAGTATTGCGAGTAAATATAAAAGATATACATTTATAAACTATCATGTATAATGATCTTTTAACCAATAAACATGCTTAGAAATTATGAAATTAACCTTTTAATCTATAGTAATCTTCAATAATTAATTTCCTATAAATTAATTTGAATTCATTTTTTTATCCTCATCTATTCAATAATTAATTTATTAAAAAATATTTTGATAATTAAATAAGTAAAATGCCCTTTTCAAGTAAAAATAGTTTAGAAGTTTTAATGTAACTAATATAAAAATCATTCTAAAAATATACTTTAGCTAATATTTTTCCACATACTATAAGGCCAAAAGTACTTTAGATATATACGGATAGCATAAGTTTTCGCTCCTTTTCAAAAAAAAAAAAAAAAAAAAAAAATATTATTATTATTATTGCGAGATTATGTAGCAACTGAAACGATTTAAATTCGTGTTATCGTGATCATTTGACTTATAGCATTATTGTTCACCTATTTGTGTTGCTTCAACATTTTTCTCTTATTCTTATCAACATCTTCTAATTTGATCTATAATTTAAACTAAATTAATTACCAAACCATTTTTTTTTTTTTCATAACCAATTATATATGAATCAATTTTTTTTTTAATAATTCTATATAAAAATGAAATATATATCATAATTGGGAAAGCTAACTCATTTCTCATCATTTGAATTTCATTTGCTTAAATTTAGAGTTAAATTTCTTGAAAAGTAAAGCCAATATAAATGAGTATATCAAACCTGTGTTCTTCTTCAGTCCAAGGCACTCCCTTTTTCCTTTCCTGATCAGAAGGCCTACCGGCGGCGCCTCTCTTCCCGGCGCCGCCGTCATTCGACCATTCCAACACAAAAGAGTTGCCGGCGGCGTAAGTAGCAGGAGCCGGAATCAGCCCTGCTTCAATATCAGTAACATCCTCCACCAACGCTCTGTACTGTTTCATCACGTCGCGGACGGTTTTTCCGGGAATCACGGCGGCGACTTTCAGCCACCGGTCCGGCGTATCTCTGTCAAACAAAGCCAAAGCATTTTCGAACCGTTTGTTCTCCTCCGCCGTCCACTTGGAGCAGCCGGAATTTCGAAGGTAGGTCGCCGGTGACAGAATCCCAATTCCTCGTTTCATCAGCCCAATTCAGTAAAACTCACAAAATCAAACACATATCAATTGAAGAAATCGAAACCCAGAAAAAACCCTGTCGATGAAATGCATTGAATTTGAAGAATTCATCGCCAAAAACTAGATCCAAAACTACACAAATCGGTAAAATTGAAACAGAGAAAGAACTGGGTAAAATTCATGAAAGAACTTGATTGAATCTTACCAAAAAAACAAAATTGTTATTTCAAGAATGAAATTAAACTAGAAATTTCTGGAAATTTCACATTTAGAACTCTGGTTGAGAAAGGAAAAAACAGTGATTTGTACTTCCAGGGAGATCGAGATCTATGAAACAAGAACAGGAAACATAAAGAAGAGAAATAGGGAGAAACAGAGTAAAAGCTGTTGAATTTTGATTGGCGGATTTGGAATTTGTAGGGACATTTGAGAGAAGGAATAATATAAAAAAAATGAAAAAAAGAAACAGAGAAATGCAGAGGAGATAGAAAAATTAAAGAAGACTTTTTTTTTGAAGAAGACAAATCTATGATTGGCTAGGTGGTGCAGGGGCTTAAAATATAATTAAGACTTGTAATACTTTTTCTGATCTAAATAATTAATTCAATTTAATCTGAAGTCAATTTAAAAGTAATTAAAAGAAGTCAATTTGTGATGCTGAAAAACAGAGTAGGTTTATTTGGTCAATATTAAAATTTGCCAAGTATTATTTATTATTTTGTTTAGATAAAGACAAAGGAAAAGTGAGATTGATATCAACCCATCTTTATTTAGTTTAAGATTTATCATCACATAGTTTTTGCCAACCCTATAATGGAGATTTTATTATTATTTCTACCATTACTATTTCATGTATTTTAACTAATCATATTAATTCTTTCAAAATTTGAATTCCCTTCTCTAAATTACACGTCAGTTAGAAGAGAAGAAGATCATAGGTATATAAGTGATGACCACTCGAAACTTTTTTGTGTGAAACCAAAAGCAAAGTTATATGGGTGTATTCCCAAAGTAGACAATATGGAGATTCAAATAGGGTTGTCATCCTTATCAATTGGTATCAGAGTCATGCCCCAAACATAATCATGTCAGTAGATCGGCCAGGTGTAGGACAAAGATGTTTGGAGCCCCGGGATGAAAATTTGTAGTAGCTTTACCAGGTTGGCGGTGTACTCCCAGGGAGAAGAGGAGTTTGATTTGGATGTGAGCTAGACAAATTGACTAGCAGTGTACTATCATGAGGGGAGGAGTTAGTCAGATATAATAGTCGAAAAATACAGTCTATACCAATGGTGTAGTCTTTGGAGAAGAGGAGTTGGTTTGATGTCTCACTTAGACAGATTGACTATTCGAGGGGAGGCTTGGTGGAACTTTGTTCGAGGGGAGGCTTGGTGGAACTTTGTTCGAGGGGAGGATTGTTGGGATGCAAACAAAGCGTCCCACATTGGTTATAAGACGGGAATATCATTAGTATATAAGTGATAAGATCATGAGTACGTAAGTGATGACAACTATCCCCATTGGTACGAAGCCTTTTGGGTGAAACCAAAAGCAAAGCCATGCGGGTGTCGGTGAGAGAATTTTGAGTGATTGTAACAATTTTTCACATGGTGGAAGTTCTTTCTGTCTGTGATTTTTTTTCTCCGGTTTAAGAGTTTTTCCACGTAAATTCTTGTGTTCTATTTTGTTGTTTTGTTCTTTTAATTTTTCGGTTATTCTCTGCTTATTCCTGCGGTATTAGGGAAGATTTTTTCCACAAGTGGTATCAGAGCTTTAGGTTCATAGTTTTTTAAATTTCTGAGTATGCTTTGTGGTTGCAGCTTTGTCTGAGCTTCTACATCGGAAAATAATTCTTAAAGCAAACTATAGATGTAGCAGATTTTCTAGGAATGAAGCAGATATTTCAAGTTTTACGAGTTCGATGAAAATTGATGTGGAGAAATTTGATGAAAGGATGGTCGACTACTTGTGGCAAGTACAAGTTCGAGATAGGTTGATACTATCTATAGATCATGCAATAATTTGAAGAGAAGATCAAGGTGCGATGCTTCTAAAATAAAAAGATTGATGATGATCCTATCAGGTCTAATGGTGGTTCCAGTACATGCTCTAAAAAGAAAGATTACTAGGAGTTAGGACAGACCGGTCTTATAAAAGAAAATTATCCAAACAGAGCAAGTTTGTCAAATGGCTCGGGTTCAGATGCTGACGTGGTCTCTCTTACTAGATAAGGTTGTGAATCTCTATGAAGAAAGAAAGAAATCTTCCAAACAGGGCAAGTTTGTCAAAGGGCTAGAGTTCTGTTTTGTTAGATACCTAGTTTTTTTAGATTTAATTAAAATAATATGAAGTCATGTGTGGAAGGCTTTGTATGAATGTAATATTGTTGTTTGTTGATGACATGAATCTTACTTCATAATTACTTGTTTGTACATCAATAATTTTTTTTTAGTTACAAGAATGGGGTAGAGATTCAAACCCATAATTTCTTGATCATCATGTCTACACTAACGTGGCTGAGTACATAACAAATTTTTTTTTTATCTTAAGAAAGATTAATATTGTTATGATGATTAGAAAAATAAGAATGTGATTTCAAAAAAAAAAAAAAAAAGCTTGATTGTTTATTTGTAAGATATTTATGTGTGACTCTTCTATTTATTATTACGATCAATAATATTTTTGCAAATGAAATTTTCATAATGATAGTTGTATTGTGGTAGTTGATTTAATATATATGCTATCGACTCAAGTTAAGAGTATGTTTCATGCGGGAAAGCATGAAGAAGTTGGGATAGTTTTAATTTGTAATTTTAAATGTAATGCTAATTGTATGGAATTGGTATATTATAGTGAGTGAAATTAAATGGTTGGTTAGTAGAGTGAGTTTAAGAGAGCTGGTGTATGCTTGTGAAAAGTGTATTGAAATAAACTTACAAGAGATGATTAAGATGGATATATGTGCTCTCAATATTTGTGAGCCGGGGATTCACTCATTATTTGAGCTTATTGGTAAGGGAAGTTTGTTTAATTTGGTTCGTTTGGTTGTTTCGGGGTAAGAATGGACTCTTTTTGAACATGTGCTTCTATTTATTTACTTTGGTAGGGTCGTGCACTTCAATAGTCCTTTCACTCCAAAGATTATCCCACAAAGTTCATTAGAAGTCTACTTTTGAGGTTGAGACGATGTTAGTTCTACCTTCGACTAAATATAAGTATTCTAACGTCTTTAGAGTACATAGGTTCAATGATGGCTTGTCCTTGTTAGTGGTCTACTCTCGATAGAGTTAAGTTGTAATGGTTGTTTTAGTTAATTTACAGTTGCGCTTTTTTCAACAAAGAAAAAGTCATAATCTAGATATACTCACAAGACTTTGTTGAAGGTGTAAAGTTTTATAACTAAACTTTTTTTGAGATTAACTATAGTCGAAGTTGGAAGTTTCGCACTTGTAACCTTTTGGTTACTACATTTTGCCATTGAACACGACTCGTTTTGATATTATAACTATATTATGGTCTTAATATAGTTTAGTATTCGATAGAAAAACATGTCAAGTGGATTAAATAATTGAATACCAAAATTGATATTTGAAATATGATCGAAAGCTTAATAATATTATTGAGAAAAAGAAGGGCAACAAAATTCATCAATAAAATAAAGAAACATAATGCTGAAATTTTTAATAGACAGAGATTTATTTCCATATAGTATGGTCTTAAAGAACTTTATAAATCATAGGTATAAAACAAAACTTTAATTTCTAAGAAAAACTTTGAATTCTTTGTTTTTATCATATTGATTTGAGTTGAACAATTTTCTTTGTTATTATTATTGGATTGTGGGTTAACATTTTGGGAGGTCGCTGGGAGGCGGTAGAATCGATTGTTTGGAGCCTTTGCCGTTCTCCACCAAGAACGCCATCTTCAATCCCCAAGTCGTATGAATTTCCAAATGGCAATGCATAAACCAAACTCCTACGAGGTAAAATCAATTCAAAACCCTTCAATTTCAGTTTAATCGTGTTTAAAATTCATTTCAAATAGTTGAAGGTTTGAATATGAAATCGAAAGAGTATACGAATTTTTTTTTTTTTTTTTTCATACCTGGATTGTCCGCACGAAACCTGATTGCCGTCCATCCACCGGATGGAACTCCGATTGTGTTCCTCTCTACGGGATCCACGAGATTGAATTTTTTAGGGTCGGTTTTAGGGTTAAAATTACCGATGCCGCGACCGACTTCGAAGAAATTGAATCCGTGGAGATGAATGGGATGGTTTTCTGGGATTATGATTCCTGTATCTTGTAGAACTAATTCCACTGTGGAATTGTATTGTAATTTGTAGAGCTTAGTTCCACTTGTAGTCTGTAAATTTGTAGGTCCTGGTCCTGTGTAGTTGAATTTGTTTAGGGGGTTTCCTGGAAAATCTGTGGTGAAAACGCCTTTGATTTTGAAGAAATGGGCTTGTAGAAGAGCGGTTGTTGGCATTACAAATGTAACATTGTTGATACTGGCTACTACTCTGCTTCCATTGGCGGCCTTGCAAGTAGGACATGGGTTGAGGCCAAGCCCTACAGCGAAGAACAGATGGTGGTTTATTGTCAATGGGACATTGGCAGGGTACTTTTTGGAGTTCAAGCTTCTGAGGGAGTTTGTGAAGGTGTTAGCAATTTGTGTTGCGTTTTGGGGAGGGGGGTTGGTGCTTGTGGTGAGGGATGCGGCTAGAGTTCCGGTGTAGTGCACGGTGGCTGTGGCGGTCTTGTTATCCACAGCTACTGGAGCATCCATGAATGGAGAGACGGCCACCATGTATTTTCCAGAGTTTTGATTGGCGGTTAAGAGAACATTGGTAGTTTGGCCAGGAGCAACTAGGACTGTGTCTGTTTTGAATGGTTTGACATATGTGGCGTCGACTTCTACTACTGTTAACTTGTGGCCAGCAACTTTGAAAAACAGTTCTTCATTCAGTGCAGCGTTGATTATGCGGAGTAAGTAGGTCTTCCCTTTTTGAACAGGCAATGAGAAGCCCCCTGATTATCAAAAAGAAGAACATTAAAGGATCCATAAGAAAAGTTGAAACTATGTTAGATTCTTATTTCATGATTGAGTTACTTTGTGAAGGGCAGTTTGATATGGATCCTGAGAGGCCATTGATGGTGTGAGCATCAGAGACATTTGGTGCTAATCCTGACTTCAGAGCCTCGTTGATTATAGCTTCGGTATCTGACTTCCACCACTCAGCTACACAATTCAAATGACCATTCAATCACAAAAGCAAGTAAAAAATCTCCACTTACTGAAGGAGAAAGAAAGAATAGAAATCAGAATTAGTGAACTTCAGAGGGTCATACCAAGCACAAGGACAGTTTCTTTGTGGGGTGTAGGGAATGGATAAGGCACGCCAAGCTTCGGCAAGATGACGATCGCACCATGGACGGTGGCTCTGAGCCAGAGAATATGAGCATGCCAAAATAGTGTGCCTCTTTGGCCGGTGATGGTGAAGTTGTACACATAGCTTTGCCCTGGTTGAATCGGACATTGTGTAATGTATGCCGGACCATCGGCCCAGCCTGTTCGGAGTTGCCTGATTCCATGCCTACCACCATCATTGTGATCATAAGATTCTGAGTTTTCTAACTTCATTACATCATTATAGAGAATATGATTTTGTGGGAGTTTACCAGTGAATGGAAAGGTTATATTGGACATGGTTGACGACTTTGATGAGCACAGTGTCGTCTTCTCTAGCATAAATGGTCGGTCCAGGGAACAATCCATTAATGGTGACAATTGGCTTGCTTGAGCAAAGTCTAGTTGCCTTCCTCAACACCACCTGCCACCCAAAATGTCTTAATTATCACTCATCAAAATCAAATCAAACCAGGCCCACCCACAACAGAAATAGGTCATTCAAAACCTCTCTTTATACAGAAATAAAGCCTATGAGTTATGACCAACTTGGAGAACCAATATCAATGGCACATTGGAAACCATTTGTTTTTTTTCCCGAAAAAACATTTCTAACCTGTTTAATTTTTATTTTTTGTCATATTTTCTTCTAAAAGTAGGTAGAGAAATATGTTATAGCTACTAGATTTGCTAGGCACTATGTAATTCTTTCATATCATCAAGAAAAGTTGGAAGATTGCTTCTTCAAACTTGGTCTCTCCATCTTTTCTCTCTGATCAATTTTCCTCTTTAAGTTTGATTTTTGTTCGACATGTTTGAAGAAAAAAAAAACAGAAAAAAGGGCTTACATTGAACTTATAATGCCGAACTCTAGACTCAGCCAAAGCAGGAAAAAGGCAGCAAATTGCCAACACCGCCAGGCTTCGAACCCACCAAGACTCCATTAATCTTTGTTTCTCCTTTTGGTATTTGGATCTGTTAGAAATGAAGAAGATGATGATGAGAACAATGGCCATGAAACTCAGCCTTATAAAGAGAAAGAAAAAAAAAAACAGATTGGTTTCATGGAAAGAAGAAGCTCAGTATTGTTGCCATGTCGTTTTTCTCTGTTAGGTGACGATGTTAGTCTTCATTCAAAAGATTTTCAGATCAAACCACAATCAGTTGCCACCCTTTTCTTTTCTCTGTCTTACATATTACATAAAGTTTTTTTTCTATCATTTTTTTTATTATTTTAATTTCTCCAACTATTTGAATTGTATTATGTTGAGATCTTTTAAATATTTATTTAGAACTCCATATAGTTCGAGTTTTTTTTTTTTTTTTTTTGAGTTTACAATTATTAAGGTAGGAATTCGAACTCATGACCTCTTGGTCATTAAATTTACTCACATGTCATAGAGCTACTATTCTGTTGACAATTTGAATGTTTTTTTATGTCGAGGTTCTACAACATTGTTTGGATCAGTTATAGTTTACATGCACTTTTTGATTATTCTCTTTAGAGATTGGATGTGGATGTAGTGCATTTGACTATTGAGGCTTAGATCGGAGATGATCTCGGCGACGATTTCCCCAAAGAAGTTTGATAGCTGCATCACGAGTATCTTCCCTTCAAAATCACAACTAGAATACAAAATCAACTTGTTCATTTATGTTATCCAAATTCTAAAGAAAAGTCGATGATAGAATATGCTCGACTGATTTTACAAAAGAGAGGAAGAGATGGCTATATATGAGAGTGGCGTAAAGTACTCTCTTAAGACAACTTTCAGCTCTTAAGGGAGTGGATGTGTATGTAGTGCAGTGGACTGTGAATTCACCATGCGCAAGTTCAATTTCTGCCTCATAAATATAGTTATATTACATAAAATATATTAGATTG
Source organism: Cyclanthera cordifolia (assembly GCA_037832605.1). Lineage (NCBI taxonomy): Eukaryota > Viridiplantae > Streptophyta > Magnoliopsida > Cucurbitales > Cucurbitaceae > Cyclanthera > Cyclanthera cordifolia. The sequence goes on along the minus strand of JBBMEG010000018.1, from coordinate 15,208,238 downwards.
TGTGAGCATTCTCTTCAAAATTAATTGATAATGATGAGGTAGCTCACATATCATATAAATATATTGAAGAATTCTCACATTTTCAATTTGTAACAAATAGTCACAAGATGATAGTATCTCTAACATGCTCCAAAGTTAGTGTCATATAAAAAAGTCATCTTGAATTATATTCGAATTTGTCTTATGAAATACTCGTTTTGACTTACTCGCTTGGGTCGAATCTAAAATTCTAATATCATCAAATACCCACCTAAGTTTTTGTCCACTTGAGTGGGATCCTCGAAATTTTAAGAATTAATAATTCACATGGTGCTCTGATACCATATTAGATAGTATGAGTACCTAACTCAAAATCAATTTGCAATGAAGAGAGCAGTCTATCTATCATATAAATGTGTTGTTCCTCGCATTTTCTATGTATGATAAATGGCATTGAGGCATGTATTTTCAACAAAATATAGCTGATAAGATAAATACATTGATTTATTTATTTATTATTTTTTTTTGTGTAAAGAAAAGACAAACAAATTCGATTTTCTCTTTTTCTTACCACGACGACAAGAGAATTAAATTACCACTGTATTTATTTCTTTTTCTACTTCCTCGAAACCTAGGAAACACCACATGGGATGGCGAGTTTTTTCCTACCAACTGGCTAGCCTTATAATATTTTGTTAAGGAAACTGATAAATTAATTCTTTAATGAATAGACTTGGAATCTTAAAAGGAGCACACCTTCAACCAGCTGCGTCAACGTAGAGGATAAAAAAGCTTTCTTTCTAACCTCTTATAATCAACATATACTCAAAGATATGATAAAACAATTTTTTTTTTTTTTTTTTTTTACTTGTAGTTGATTGGTAGAGAGAATGATGAATGTAGAAATGTCTAGTAGAGTAAGTTATGGATGTTGTTTATTTTAACGTTGACATAACTTGGAGGAAATCTTAAAATTTGTGTTTTATAATACCATTTTGGTTTTATCTATTACCTTCTACTTTTCTTTTCCTTTTTTTTTGATGGATGAGGAGTTGAACTTAACCGGCATGAAGACCTGATACATATGGATTTGAATCTTTCAAATTGAAAATGTTGTTAAATTCGAAATCAAAAGTAATTTTTTCAATATAATTTATAGTTTTTCTATAAGATTGGTTATATATATATATATTTAATTAATCTTTATTAGCCTTCCTTCTATAAATCTTTTATTTCATTGATTTTTTTTTAACATTTGAGAACATAATTACCTATTAGCTTTGAAAAATTAAAAAGTTGTGGGTTCTTTTTGACACTCAAATGATGTAAGATTAAAAGAATTGTATCTTGAAACTAATCAAGACGTAGATAAATTGGCTCGAGTATTTTTTAATAATTAAAATAAAAAAACATTTGAGAGTATATTAAACTAAATAGATTTTTTAAAAAAATCATCAACGTTTAGAGTTAGAAGTTTTGAAAGTGTTACCTCTTAATTACTATATTATACGTTGTTATTCTAAACATATTCCTTTCGTTTAAAAAAAAAAAATCTACTGATAAAATAGAATGAAGCCGACTAAAATGTTATTTTAATTTAAAATTATTCATTAAACTCGAATAATTTAATTTTATTTGAAAATCAACATTAATAAAACTAGCTAAAAATGCAAAAAACATAGAGGGTCAAATGTTTGATTGTATATCACTATCAAAATTAATTAAATCCAAAACTAAAACATTTGACTTTCCTTGCAATTTTGAAATCAGATTTTTTTCCTCCCATTTTAAGTTTAAAACAATCTATGATTAAATATTACGCTACTTAATTTATAAAAATGGCAACAAAAATGGCAACAAAAATGTGTTAAATAAAATCTTTGAGTGGATATCTTTAAGAATTAGGACAAATGGTTGGGGGAAGTGGTAGATGAATATGAATCCAATAGGTAAGAAAAGGCTTTCACATGGGTGTGCAATTTTTTTTTTTAGCTCAACATACTATTTGAGAGCTGAACCTGATCTCATTCATTTTCGTAGGATTTATCGGTAACAGTTTCAACATTCACTAGGGCGATTTTTTTCTTTTGACCAAATGATTCAAACCTTTAATTTCTAAGTTATATTATTTTAAGAAATTTCTTTCCTTTATTTTTCAAAAAGAAAAAAACTACCATTTTTTTCTCGAGATAGCCTATCAAAGTGCATGTATAACTATGAAGATGAGGAAAGGGAAGACAAAAAAGAAAAGTAATTAAGGAAAAAAATAAAAGAAACAAGGTAAAATAAACGAGAGATTGATAAGATGAAAACTATCCGAGAACGGAATTGATAACTTGTTTTTTTTCTCTTCCTACCCCCCAAACATACCAATTCTTCTTAATTATTATTTTTTTTTTTTTTTTTTTACATTCTTCTTCAAAACTCCTCTCTTAATTTATTAGCTTTTAAATCAGTTATTTACCAGAAGTGGTTTGGAAATCAGTCTTAATCACCAACTGCCATCGCTGCTCCTCTAAGGAAACTTCAATGCTCTAATACAACAAAACCATCTTTCTTTCTTTCTTTCTTTTTTAATTGTTTTATTATTTTATCTAATAAACAGTTAATTAAAAACAAATAAAATAAAATAATCTTGGGCGTCCAAGCTCATGGTACATATTTTAACTCTTCTCATGATATATTTATGAAATAATTCACTCATGGTTACGATGATGTTTGTTTAGAAAATTGTAGGGTGTTTATTTTGAGTGTTTAGAAATGAAGAGTTATTTTGAATAATTATATAGAAAAAAATTGTAATAATAGCTCGTTTGTATAAGGTTTTTCAATAACGTTTATAAAAGCTCGTTTATAAAATATACATAAAAACACAAAACAAACAACCCGTAGTATTATTTATATATTTAATTAGCCCATGAACAAGGTTTTTATCTATTGAGATTTGTATGAACGATATTGGGATATTAAATTCTTCAACTTTGAAAAATGTCATAAAAAAAAAAACAATAGCTTAGCGGCATGAAAAATAAAAATGTTATGAATTCAAATAGTGGACCGTTAAGAATGTCTAATACGTCTTTTAATTTTGTGTCTAGTAAATTCTTAAGATATTTGATTTTCAATTTTTTAAATTAAAACTTTAGATGTTTGGTATGAGATTTTAAACTGGTATTTACTAAACATTCTTAAAAAAAATTTACATCCAAACAAATTTTTTTTTTGTAATAATTACTTCTAAATACTTGAAAAAAAAACCTCATTCAAAATACTAAATTTAAATATTCTTAAAAACTATATTCAAACAAATTTTTTATTGCAATAATTACTAATCATTGTTCCTAAATACTCAAAATAAATTTTCATTATTATAAATATTCTTAACAATTACATCAAATAAGTTTTTTTGACTACCATCATTATTAATAATTACTTTTAAATACTTAAAATAAATCTTCATTTTAAATATTCTTAAAATCTCAATCCAAAACCTCCCTTAAACTCTCAATTTTATGTCTCGTAACTAATTTGTAATATTCTAAATTAGACCTAAATATAAAATTCCACGAGACAGATTAACGAGAGATAGATTAACTTAACTTGGATTTGAACAGTAAATCACTATTCAAATCTGTGGTTAACAGAGGAGCATCGACATTCTTGTCGAACCGGTTAAGACGCGTCTCACAATTTTGGAGAAGTCCTTAAATCTCAATAGATTTTGAGCGGATTGAAGAACATTCATAGAAAAAGAAGGTAAAGGTAGCAAGAAACTAAATCAAGAATGGAAACTAAAATAAAATAAATAAATAGTAACAATTTATAATGGTTTACTTGTGATAATAATGGTTTACATGTCTCACTTTTCAACTTCCACTCATTTAATTGATATATTAAAGTCATTTAATTATATATTAAAGTCATAAGTAAAGTCTTGGATTTTGATTTTTCTAAATTGCTCTTTGCAGAGTTATGGTCAAATATGATAATTAGGATAAAAATGTGTGTCAATAACCAAATTTAAATTTTATTTCATAATCATAACAAACTGTGCTAAGTTTGTTAGTTTGTTTCTTCAAAAATTAAATTATCAATCTGAAAGTTTGTTTAAAAAATCTAAACACATTTGAACTTAGAAAGGAAAAAAAGAAATTAAATTAAATTATAATATCTTTTTCTAACAACATTTAAATGTGAGGTTCAAACATGATATAAATAGGTGAGGTTCTAAAGAAAGTAGTTAGCTTCTATATTTATTTTACAATTTTTCACTTGATATAAATATGAGTATTTCTTTCTTTTAGATAATAGACCTCGATGAAATAATTGTACATATTAATTCATTTCACCTACCATTTTAATTGGATTATGAACATTCGAAACTATTCTAAACAATATATATATGTAACGTAATAAATGAAAAATTCGGCTTAACTTAAGCACCAAACACAATTTAACACTTGACTTAATTTAATCCTTCCACAAATCTTAACTTAATCCATACATCAAATGCAGATTAACTTAATCTTATTAACTTAACATTTAGTTTAACTTAACCCTGACTAATTTCACCTAAACTCCGCCAAACCTGCTCTAAACATGAGATTGAACTTATAATTTAATTTAATTTATATCGGTGTTGGTAATTAAGGTAGAACTATCTAATATTTGTTTTCAAAATTAAATTTACTTTTTCCTAATTATTTAGAGTGAATTTGTTATGATATTCAAGCTGGATATAAATTTTATGTATCTAAAATTAATTTAAATTCAACAAATATTCATTTATTTATTTAATACTTATTTTACTTTTTAATACTCTTTTAAATTCCCTTCTTCAACTTTTAACCCTAATTTTTTTTTTTTTTTTTGTTTCATGTGTCTAACTGCACGCCAAAACCCAGCTTTCCATGCTCATTGTGACCGGAGTGGCAGAATCAGTTGTCGTCATGGCCGAAGTTGCAGAGTCCATCAACAAACTTCATCCATCAACTTCGTCAGAATTTTTCTTTTTTTTTTTCGGCCTCTCATTCTTCGCCCGAATCACTCGCATCAATTTTTTTTTTTTTTCTTCGTTGATTTTTTCCTTATTTTTTTCGATGATTTTTTGGCCCAAACTATTAATCAAAGGTAGCATACCTATTTTTCCATTATTTTCTCTCTAATTTTTGGTCTAGATGGTTGATGATGGCCGTCACACAAAAAACTAGTCTGATACTAAAAGAACTTATAGGAAGTAGATGAAAAATACATATATAATATCAATACGTATACAATATTGTAATACCATTTTTTGTTACATATATATAATACTCATAGTTAATATCAATTTAATACTCTATATACGTTCCGTCATATAAATACAATAGAATCCAAATTGGATTGTAACATTATACTATATTAGTAAAACAAATTGGGAACTGTGATAATTAAATTTGTTGATTTTTCTAATATATTATTGTAGTATATTACAATACTGGTGGGTGACTACAAATACATATATAAACCTTAGTAACATAATCCCTAAATAATACATTGTATTTTTGTAAATAAACGGTCATCTTCAACTCAGTGTTTCCAAATCTGTTTAAATACAGTCATGGATGTTGGCTGTAATGTAGGTTTTTTTTTTTTATGGGTAAATTTTCTTATTTATAATATAAGATATAATTGTCTTTTCCTAATATATGTATTTTCTATTTCTTTAATGTATGAATATTGTTGTCAATAGTTTAAAAATTGAACACCATTCTAATTAAATTACTACGTATGGATAGGGATGCAAAACTCAGTATCTTTGTTAGTCAAGTATTTAAAATTTTAGCCAAATTTCAAAAATATTTTAAAACTTTATTTAGTTTCCTAAAACATGGTTTTATTTTCTAAAAAAAGTCGTATCAAAATAAGCAAATATATTTGTAAAAATTGAATTCATTGTCTTAATTTTTAACAACCAAATATCAAATGGCAATTAAACGATTCTAAACTCTTTTTGGAATGCTTCGTAGTTTAAACATTTTTAGAAAGTAAAACTTAAGTCGAGCCAAATGCATTGAAGTGAATATTTTAAAATTTGGAGTGAATTATTAGTTGTTTTCCGCTCCAAAAACATAATTAAATTTATGATTAAGAAGTTATCGATTTGAATCCTCACGTACATGAAAAAATCACCAAGAATTTGCTAAAAGAAATCCCCAAGAAATTGTGGGATTATGACTATTTTCATCTTAATCATCATTTTTTTTTTCTTCTTACTATTATTTAGACTTTGTGACATACTCTAATGAGGACTTATTCTGCCAATAAAACAGTAGCTTAGCAGCATCAGTGTAATCCTGATGACCAACAGGGCGGTCAAAATTCGAATCACTCACTCTTAATTGTTATAACCTCATTTTTAATTAATATAGTCTTTAACCTTTTAGAAGTAATTCAAGACAATTAATATAGTCTTTCATGGTCGGTTTGGTTCGTTTATATCTGGTTAATTTGAACCTGGTCCAGTGTTAACCCGGTCTATTGGTTATTTGGCCTTTTAAGATGGTGTTGTCATGTTCCATATTGTTTCTTTAGGTTGTGTATCAAGCAATCTATAAGCAAATTATGGTGATATCACCTTTGTGGTCCTTCCTCCTCATGGGGGCTTTGATGTATTGGTTTTCCTTGTTTAATAAAGATTATTGTTTATTTCACAAAAAAAAAAAAAAAACAGAAGTAAATTTGAATTCCAAATAATCGTGGTCCAGGCTATAGGAAGTATGTTTTATATTTCTCCAAATCTTAAGAACTAAACTCTAGATTTTTAAATTATAAAAACTAAATTCTAATTTTTTTTCTTTCTTCAAATCATAAGTACCTATTAGAAAGTAGATAGTGTTTGCATTCATCTCAAAATCATTTGGCTATGTGAGCAGTAGCTCACCCTATCTTTAAACATGTTGAAAAATTCTCACATTTCCAAGTATTTTGCCTGCTTGGGTAGAGTCTTCCGAATTTTGGGACTAATAACTTGAAACTCTGATACATATTAAAAATTAATTAGTGTGGAAATTCATCTCAAAACTAATTGGCTATGAGAGGAGTAGCCCACCTTGTGTTATATATGGTTAGAGGACTCTTCACCTTACAGACGTAGGATATTATAAGATCTTACCAAATTTATAATTTTTCTTTATAAATATATAATGAAAGTTGGTAATTACCAAAGAAAAACAAAACGTGGTGATCACAAAAATAAAAAATAAATAAAAAAAAAAAATAGAGAGAAACGAGAATAAGTGTACATACAAAAAATGATTTTTGAGTTGCGTAGATGGAAGTGGTTATGGATTTTTGTGGTATAAAGAAAAGAAAAGTTAATATTACATTAATGTATAATTGACAAATAAGAAAATAAAAAGGTATGCTCTGATTTTTCTGAGTAGGACGAGAGTTCTCTAATTTTCAAATACCTTTTACAGATTTCGTAAGATTTAAGGCAACATGTTAAGTGTTTTTTTATGAGAAAAAAAAAAAGCCAACCTAATCAAAATAAATAAATAAATGATCGTATTAATTAATAAAAATGAGTATCAAATCCATAAAATTAGATTTTTTGAAAAATGAATGAAAATCTGTTATAAAAAAATTAGTTTTTAAAAAATGTTATAATTGAAATAGATGTATGAAAAGTTGTTATGTAGAGTAATTTTTCTATGATCTAATAAACAAAATATCTATCCATAAAAAGTATTATATATATATATAACTTTTATCTAAAAGATTAATTCATTTTATATCTCTAAATCAAACTCCACCTCCTATTTTTCCACCATTTTCTCTCCTATCCTCTCATCAACTTCAAAATTCAATCGCCTTTTATTGACGGTCTAGGACCATCTAATTAAAAAAAAATTATTGTTTCAAATCTTTCGTCTCAAAATACTATGAAATTATAATCCATCAAAAAATGAATTAAAGGTCCATCAAAATTAAGTTATCGATATATAGCTACGTTAAAAAAAACGATATATAAACAAGTAACTAATAAATTATGAATTCAAAATTTTCATCAGCAATAATTAAAATAATAATAACAACAATAATTATAATAAACTAGGCTAAAAGTAGGGATAATTTTTATTCAAATTTTGTCGATTTTGTGACAAATTGACAATTGAATAGATTTTTTAATAATTAAGTTGAAACTCATATTTAATAAAAGATAAAATTATTGGTTCGATTTGGTTATGGTTCTATTTTTTATTTGATTTCAATAAAAATTTAGTTTATTTTTCAATTTTTTGGTATTCTTTTTTATTTGATTTTAAGGATTTTTATTCTACTAATAAAAACTGATATTTTTCATAAATATCACAATATTAAAAATATTTTTACTTAATATTTCACATTTTAATATATTATTTCATCAAATCTAAATACAAATAGATTTCTATTTTTCTTAGGATATATATATTCGATTCAACTTTTTATTAGTCGTTTAGATCTCATCCCATTTTCTTATTTTAAGAAAAATAAATATATTTTTTTAGTACAATTATTTTTCTTTGTTTTTGGATTCGAACTACAGATCTCATCCCATTTTCTTATTTTTGTGTTACAACTTGTGAATGTATAAATATGTATTTATTTATTCTAAAAAAAAAAGTATTTATTTTTCTTAAAAAAAAAAAGAATGTATAAATGAACGAGTGTTTGGTTGTGAGTGAAGCGGGCTGCTCTGTGCTAGTTTTTCTGGCGTTTTCATCTTCTTCAATTTCAACCCTTCGCTCTGATCCCTCAGTCCTCCTTTTCTTCACGGTTTTTATTTCTACGCTTTCATAATCTTCAACCCTTCTTTTATTTTCGATCACATTTATACGGGTTTGTTTCTTTTCCTCTAGAACGACATTTATCGCTTTGGGTTTTCGTCAAACCGCTTGATTCTGTTTGCCTTTTGATTTATTTTATGTATTCGATATTATTATTATTATTCACTTATTCAATCATATGATCGGATTCAATATTTTCCTCTTTTATTTGTATTATTAACTTATTTGATTGCGACATTCAAACATAGGACTGATTAAAAAACTGGTCTATTGAATTTTAAATTCATGCATGGAAAAAGGGTATGTTGATCCATACACTTTTAGTATTTTAACCAAATTCAATCCATTAACGTGTGCTTTTTTTATTGTTTTTCTTGCCCTTTGTTTCTGTAATCTTTAGAATGATGAGATTATTAGCAAATACTTCTAGTAATTGAGGTTAAGTTTTAATTAACAGGCTTAGTTGATATATATTAGCATATCAAGGAGATTTAGAATGGAAGAAGATGATATATATACAAAAGATGGTACAGTTGATATTTATAAGAATCCTGCTATTAAGAAGAAGACTGGGAATTGGAAGGCTTGCCGATTTATTCTTGGTATGTTTTTCTTTGTTCTTATATTGTTTGAATTTTCATTGTTGTATGTTTTGAAATTTGTAATTGTTTTATTTATTTTTTTATTTTTTTGTAAAGGGAATGAATGCTGTGAAAGATTGGCGTATTATGGGATGAGTACCAATCTTGTAAACTATATGCAAATACGTCTGAACATGGATAATGTAACTGCTTCAAATAGTGTTACAAGTTGGTCAGGAACATGCTACCTTACGCCATTGATTGGAGCTTTCTTGGCTGATGCTTACTTGGGAAGATATTGGACCATTGCTAGTTTTTCTATCATATATGTCTTTGTAAGTTTTCTTCTTTCCGATTGGGGATTTCGAAGTCGGGGGAGAAGTGAGTGTTGAGGATCCCACATTGTTTCATATTGGAAAAGTAAGGAGGCACTCGTAGTATTTATAAGATAGGTGGACTACTTACTCCTCTCATCACCAATTAGTTTTGAGATGAAATCTCATCCAATCTGGTGAATTATGTTAAACTATCAATCAATCCAAAATGTTAAGTTAGTAGGCAAGGGTAAATTTAATTATTTCAACTAATGCTCCCCCTTACTCGTGGGATTAGAAATTTGATAAATGCCCTACATGAGTTTAATTTTAAATGGAGAGGAAAGGATTTGGCAGGATCTCGAACTCATGACCTTCTATTCTGATACCATGTTGAATTATAAGATTTTTGGGTTATTGGTAATTTAACATAATTCACACAATCTAATGTAGTATCACAGCTCATTAAAGGAGGTACACGGTCCTATAAAATAAAATAAATTAACAATCCAAGATTGGTCCGCCTAGAGTGACATCATCTTGAGGGGTATGTTGATAATTCTACATTTTTCTATATTGGAAAAGTGAACAAAGGTCCTGACATTTATAAGGTAGGTGAGCTATTTCTCTCATCACTTATTGATTTTGAGATGAAATCTCATACTATCTAATAGAGAAGAGGACCTTGGGACGGGCATCGGGGACCCTTACTGGAGTGAAGTTCTAATTCCTGGTCATTCGAAGAAAAAAAAAAACTATCTAATAGAGAAAACAGAGTTTTTTAATTTTTCCTGTAAATTGCTAAAACGTTGAGTTGGGTTGGCTTGAGTCAGTGGCTGCATTGTAGTGATACTTTCTATTATGTATGGTTTTGCAGGGCATGACACTTTTGACTATGTCTGCTTCAGTCCGTGGATTGAAGCCATCATGTGACAATGTTTGCCATCCAACTGGTGGTCAAACTGCTGTCACCTTCATAGCGCTTTACATGATTGCTCTCGGTACCGGGGGAATTAAGCCTTGTGTTTCTTCTTTCGGGGCTGACCAATTCGACGAAACTGATGAAGTTGAAAGGAAGAAGAAGAGCTCCTTCTTTAATTGGTTTTACTTTTCAATCAACGTGGGTGCAATGATTGCCTCCTCAGTTCTGGTGTGGATACAAATGAATGTAGGCTGGGGATGGGGCTTTGGAGTTCCTGCAGTAGCCATGGCTATCGCGGTAGTGTTTTTTTTCACCGGTAGCTCGTTGTACCGCCTGCAAAAGCCTGCAGGAAGTCCTTTAACAAGAATTTTCCAAGTTATAGTTGCAGCTTGTCGGAAACATGGGGTAAAAGTTCCAGAAGATAAGTCTCTCCTTCATGAGACTGCTGATGATGTTGAGTCAAAAATTGAAGGAAGCCGCAAGCTCGAGCACACAAACAAGTTTAAGTAAGTATGTTTATCAACTTAGTTACCGACATTTGACTTTCCCCTTTGGGATTTATTATTTATCTAATGAATGATTAGAAGAAGCTTATTGGCATCACAATGAACCTTAACAATTAAGGACAGATTCGTATGTTATCGAAATTTGTATTGCATTATCTATATCTTTCAGGTTCCTAGATAAGGCTTCTATAGAGACTCAAAACGATCTAATCGAGGTCGAACCGAATGCATGGAGACTCTGTACAGTTACTCAAGTTGAGGAGTTGAAGAGCATTATTAGGTTGTTGCCTGTGTGGGCCAGTGGAATAGTGTTTTCTGCAGTGTATAGCCAAATGAGCACAATGTTTGTTCTACAAGGCAATACAATGGACCAGCACATTGGGCCAAGTTTCAAAATCCCGTCAGCCTCCCTTTCCCTTTTTGATACTCTCAGCGTTCTCTTCTGGGCTCCCGTATACGACAGATGCATCGTCCCACTTGCAAGGAAGTTCACCAACAATGAGCGTGGCTTCACGCAGCTACAACGCATGGGAATAGGCCTTGTCATCTCTGTATTTTCCATGGTTGCAGCAGGTATCTTGGAAGTTTTCAGACTCGACTATGTGAGGAAGAACAACCTCTACGATGCTGAGTACATTCCCATGTCGATTTTCTGGCAAGTTCCACAGTATTTTCTCATCGGTTGTGCAGAAGTCTTCACTTTTATTGGACAGTTGGAGTTTTTCTATGACCAAGCACCCGATGCAATGCGAAGCATGATGGCTGCTCTGTCGCTCACGACCGTTGGACTGGGGAATTACTTAAGCACATTGCTTGTTATAATTGTGACAACAGTGACGACAAGACACGGGAAGCTCGGGTGGATTCCGGATAACTTAAACAAGGGACATCTCGACTATTTCTTCTGGTTGTTAGCGATTCTCAGCGTGCTGAACTTCTTTGCCTATCTCTTTATAGCTAAGTGTTATAGTTACAAAAAGGCAACAGGTCATTTGCGCTGAGAATCTTACCTCAATGCTGCTACATTCTCAGTTCCTAGCTTTTATTTACATTTAATTACTCTAGTGATTTATTTTCGAGTTTTTAAGGAGTAGTAGAACGAGTAGCTAATGGTTTTCCTCACAATTCTTTTGTTGAACAGTCAAAAAGTTTGACAAACTATTGTTGGATTTGTTGTTAATCTGGCAGCCTCTACTTTGTCTGTCCTGCTTTGCTTTGCTTCTCTTTTTCATTGGTTGATTTATTGACTGATTGATTTTTATTTTATTTTTTTGGTTCAAAACAATGGTAATGGAAAAGGATTAAGTGTTAATGTGAGGTTTGATTAATGAATAAGTTTAGTTTGGCTGTTGTAATATAATTATTAGGTGAAGAATCATTGCTAATTTTCAAAAAGAGAAAAGTGACTCATTACTCAACCTTTAAACACAGCTGTGAGTTCAAATTATTCCTCTCATTGACCATTTTGAGGATAACCTGCCTCTGCACATATTCTTTGTCAATAAGATCAATAGTTCAATCGATATAAATGTGCGTCCATGATGGTTAAAGTTATGGAACTGATTTGCTAATTTCATATGGTTTTTCCTATTCAATTATAGATGAAAATGAAAATGAAAATCAGTTGTTGAGAGGTGCTTATCATATCTAATTGAATTAAGGTTAATTACATTTCACTAGTTGAGATGGCTAAAATAGATAGGATTGTTCTGTACTGTTGTTTTGTTTTAAACATTTCATACCACACATGCTCTACACTGCAAATTAAGTTCATTACTTTTTTATTTTTTAATATTATTAAGAGATTAAGAAACTCGACTCTTATAAGCGAGCAGAGGCAGCGGAATGGCGACTGTACGACACTTGCTCTAACCGGCGAGCAAGTCGCCGAACCCAAATAGCAGAGCGGGTGGCACAACAGGTGCAACCTCTATCACGGGCGTCGTGAAAAGGTTTTCGAAAAAGGGAGAAAGAGAGTTTTAGAAATGCTTTTATCTTTGAAAGCTATATGACAAGATGCAATAAGGGACATATCAACGATTGCATTAAATCACATAATAACTTGATAGGAAGGAAGCTTCAAGAAGTCATACTCTCTATAGTACATTTTGGACCATAATAGATGTGACACCCTTGCATATGAAAATGGCGAGAAGTCAACACCTAAAATAAAATGAAGGAAACTATCCTAACATGCAATAATATAAAATACCATAAAAGCATGGTGAAACGGGGTTGATCGGGCATGTGGCCATGTGCAACACGTACTGGACAAGTATGACCGTCACATTCTCCCCCACTTAAACGGTTGACGACCATGTTAACCAATTCTGCCCGAACTCAGCAATCATCCGAGCAACTTGCTTTGCAGTCCAACGGACCTCAATGCCTACAGCTTTCTTCCACTTGTCGAAGAATTCTTGTACGAGTTGACTTGTGTCCATTGCTTCTGTTTCTTCAGCTAACACCCCAAATGAATTCTTCAATGGGACTGACGAACACGATGCTTCATGACTTGTTTGGAGGCTCTTGCCTTCTTGTCTTGGGACTTGTCGTTGTACTACTGTCTTCGAACCCCTGGGAACTGCACTGTCAGCTTTGAACTGACTGGAGTGTCTCTTCGGACTAACCCAGCCGCTTTCGTACCTTGTTGCATCACCTTGATGACTTGGTACTCCACTTTGTTTATCCCTCCACTCTCTTGTGGGGTTATACTCATATCGTCTCATTTTTTACCAAGGATGGACGTTCTTGCGAGACATTTCGTCTCGACTTTCAGCTAGGCCTTGGTTATATCGAAGAGCGGACAAATACCTTATGGCCCCTACGCGGGGGATCACTTCAGTTTTCTCTTGCTCGACCTCGACTACTGCATCTTTGGCCGATTGAGCTTAAAGTTTCTTGTTCATCTCGAGAGCAACCTTAAAATCCTTAACGATCTCCCGAGTAGGACACTCAATTACATGATGAGGTTCATCACATAAGAAGCATGATATGTGGCTTTGCTTAAGGCGATGTGGCCTTTGCCACGAGTTTTCACTTTTAGACAGGGAAGGTCTGCGTTCCCCACTTTGACCACTCGGTCAGTCTCCTCCCCAACTCCTAGGGGAGGTTGGTTGAAAATGTATATCGTCTTGGTACGAAGAGGTTATATTTTCTCTTCGCTCTTGAGGCTTCTCGTCTATTGGTTCACTGACTCAATCAAATAGTCTTTCTGCAGCGTCATACGCTTCAGTCAAGCTTTGTACTTTCTGTTCATAGAGCTTGGCCTTTGCTAACAGCTTTAATCCTTCGACAAAGTTAAAGACCTTATCTTTCTCTGTCATGTCTCGGATATCAAGCATCAACCCCGCAAATTGTTTGACATATTCTCTGATTGTTCCAGTATGCTTCAACATTCGCAGCTTGCGTCTTGCAAGAACTTCAACATTTTCGGAGAAAAATTGTGAGCGCAATTCTTGTCTCAACAACTCCCAGCTATCAATGGTACATCTTCCTTCTTCGATGTCCATATAGCGCGATCTCCACCACAAATTGGCATAATCCGCCAAATGCATTGTCGTTAACGTGACTTTCATGTCCTCAAACACTGTATTTGTGGCTTTGAAATACTGTTCCATATAAAATATGAAGTTTTCCAAAGCTTTTGCATCTCGAACCCCCCAAAAGGGCTTTGGCTTAGACACCTTGACCTTACTAGTTTGAACGACGCCTCCAGATGAGGCTTGATTTCCCACTACCCTCATGGTGAGATTAACTCGAGCATTCAAATCAGCTACTTCTGTCCTAGCGACGCTAATGGCTGCCCTCATTTCCTCGAACAGGTCAGACATCATCTGAGCCATTACTTTTTGCGCAATGTCGATAGTTTCGACACACTCATTTATGCGGGCAACAGAGCCCAATGAGCTTTCTCCACGCTCATTGCCACCAAACCGTGTGGCTTTATCTTCAAGGGTCTCTACCCTCACCATCAACTCTTGGACGGGCAACCCGTCTAAGCGGCTAGCTACCGCATCAACCGTGTCAGCCATGACAGCGATCTCATTCAGGCGAGAATCCAATGACTGCACATGCTGAGACATTCTAGCTAGGTCGACCATTTGTTCTTCCAAGTTGAACAGCCGATCGACATGGGACTTTTCCCACTGACCCATCACCAGTGAACTCATTGTCATAACAAAGGAGCCAAATTAGGCTCTGATACCACTTGTCACAGTCGCACTTCAGAGGCAGCGGAATGGCGACTGTGTGGCACTTGCTCTAACCCGGCGGGCAAGTCAGCCGAACCAAAATGGCAGAGCGGGTGGCACAACAGGTGCAGCCTCTATCACGGGCGTCGTGAAAAGGTTTTTGAAAAAGGGAGAAAGAGAGTTTTAGAAATGTTTATATCTTTGAAAGCTATATGAGAAGATGCAATAAGGGACATATCAACGATTGCATTAAATCACATAATAACTTGATAGGAAGGAAGCTTCAAGAAATCATACCCTCATATAGTACATTTTGGACTATAAT
>JBBMEG010000018.1:15152586-15185386 GCA_037832605.1 Cyclanthera cordifolia | reverse complement strand
ACAATACATATATTTATATATTATATACTTTATTTCTTAGTTCATATACGATTAGATTGAACGAGCAAAAATTTGATCAATTAAGAAGTAACTCGACCCTTGTAATTTGAGTTGGATAGTTTAGATGGGTGGAATTTTGTTGGTAAGCTCTTATTATTGAAAGTGCAAGTAATTTTGACACAAACTTATTTCCTTTAATTTAAGAAAGAAAATCAAAAGTAAAAAAAAAAAGAAAGGAAAAAAGGGGATGAGTGCATGACAATTGGGGGATTGGGGAGGTGGGGCTGTGATTGCGTTAATTGTTGTAATCTTTCTTACTCACATTTCGCTTTCTTTTCTGTCCTTTTTTTTTTAAATTTTTAATGTTTTGCTTTTCTTTTTCCCTTTTCCTGTTTGTGTGATGTGTTGTGTTGGGTTTCTTTTTGTTTTCCCGTTTATCTTTTCCTTCCCAACCAAACAAAAACATTCCCCCTATTTACTCAAATATTACTAATAATCCTATTTTCATTCACCGCTGTTTTTTTTTTTTTTTTTTTTTTTTTTACAAAATGGAGTGTTGAAAGAGTTGATACCAAACTTGTTTTAACTCATCTCCAAACAAACTTTCATCTAATTTTTAAGGGTATGTTTGACTACGGTAGAAAGGAAAGGGAAGAGAAAAGAAGAAATAAATTCTGATTGATGTGATGGAAGTTGATGTGCCAAACAATGGAAGATGTTCTTCTCTTACCTTTTTAACTCTTCTCACCCCACCTAACGTGTCTTAACTCTTACTATTATTTTTTTCTAACTTAAACGTTTTTTCTTCTTTAAATTTAACTATCGTTATTTATTTGAATGTGATTGTTATTTTTAAATTTTAATTATTAATATTAAAATAAAAAGGAATACAATTTAAAGTTGTAATATATTTTTGTATTATTTTTATATCATATTTCCTCAAATCTAGTACAAATTAAAATAAAGTAAGATAAAAAAAAATTTAATTTATAATTTTTGTTATAAAAGTAAGTAAGAACAAAAGTAAGAAATAGATGAAATATAGAGAAATGATATAGGAAGAAAACGTATTAACTCTATTAAGTTTTTAGTGTGTCAATACAAGCCTTGGAATGCACCTATTTATACTATTGCATAGAGACTATACTTAGTAAGTTCTATAATTAGTGAACATAACTAATAGTGAAAAATTCTTATGGCTACTTTAAAGATAGAAAATTTGACCCATGAATGAGTGTGGGATATCTATTCATAACACTATATCCATAATTGTCTCATTAAAAACCTTGCTAGGAAAACGGAAAAAAAATCATAGTCAATGTAAAAAGAGTGCAGTGACTTTTTCTCCCCTTATAAAAACATTACTTGAGATCTCTGAGCTGCCGCATCGCAATGTTATACACGAACTTCTCAAATGTTGAAGAAAGTAATGCCTTTGTAAATAAGTCAGCCAAATTTTCTTTTGAAGAGATTTGTTGGACATTAATGTCACCATTTTCTTCAAGATCAGGTGTGTAGAAGAGTTTTTGTGAGATATATTTAGTTATATCTCCTTTAATGTATCCTCCCTTGATTTGTGCTATACATGATGTATTGTCTTCGTATATTGTTGTTGAAATATCTTTGGTACATTGTAAGTTGCAAGTTTCCCGAAGGTATTGAGACATTGACTCAACCATACACATTCTCGGCTAACCTCTCATGAATTGCAATAACTTTTACATGGTTTGAAGAAGTTGTAGTAATGGTCTGTTTTACGGACCTCCATGATATAGATATTCCTCCACATATGAATAGGTAACTGATTTGAGATTTAGCTTTGTGAGGATCAGATAAATATCCACATCTGCATAACCAATTATATCAAAATTTGATTTGTTAGAATAAAACAAACTCATATCGATCGACCCTCGAAGATAACGTAGTTCATGTTTAACTTCATTCCAATGCCTTTTTGTAGGGAAAGAAATATATTTAGCTAATAAATTTACTGCAAACGTTATATCAGGTTGTGTATTGTTAGCAAGATACATCAATGCACCCATCGCACTAAGATATGGTACTTCAGGACCAAGTAGTTCTTCATTATCTTCTCGAAGTCGAAATACATCCTTATTTGGATCTAGTAATCTAACTACCATTTGAATGTTTAATGGATATGCTTTGTCCATGTAAAACGTTTTCAAAATCCTTTATACATAAGTTGACTGATGAATAAATATTCCATCTGCTAGATGCTCAATTTGTAGGCCAAGGCAAAACTTTGTTTTTACAAGATTTTTCATTTCAAATTCTTTTTTAAGATATTCAATTGCCTTTTAAAGATCTTATGTAGTTCCAATTATATTCAAGTCATCAACATATACAACAATATTAACAAACCCTGATTATGATTTATTTATAAATACGCATGAACAAATTGGATTATTTTGGTATCTTATTTCAAAAAATATTTACTGAGGCATTATACTACATTCGTTCGGATTGTTTTAGTCCATATAAAGATCTATGTAGTTTAATGGAATATAATTCTCTTGAATTTAATTTATATGATTCAGGTATCTTTAATCTTTCTGGAATTTTCATATAAATATCATTATCTAGTGAGCGATATAAATATGTTGTAACTACATCTATTAGATGCATGTCAAGTTTTTCAAATACAGACATGCTAATTAGATATCTCAATGCTATTACATCCACCATGGGTAAATATGTCTCATCATAATCTATAATTTCTTTTACAAGAATTCTTGAGTACCAAGACTCGTTTTATATTTCATAACCCATTTTTCATTTATTTTACGTGCAAATATTCATTGAAATCAACATATTTTACACCTTAAGGTGTCTAGACTAGAGGTCAAAACTTCACGTTTTTAAAGAGTGTAATTCTACTTAGATTGTTTCATTATACTTTAGTAAATCATTTATGTGCCGACATTCTTCGATGGATCTATATTGAAAATCTTCATTTTCATAAATAATATCAAGAACAATAATATAACTCAGGGTGATGTCAATAACTCACCAGTTTCATTCCATTTTTCATATCATGACATAACTTATCGAGATTTATTTATCATCCACATAAACTTTCAGTATTTCTTTTAACTAGAAAAATTGTAGGTTTCTTGTGGAGATCAATATTCTCGAGAATTTTTATCTTTGGAACTCATTACTCTATTATGTGCTTCGAGCATGTGGTAATTTATTAGTTTTGAAAACTTGTTGTATTATCAATTCTTGATGATGCATTTGCATTTTAACCATTTTCTCAATGTCTCAAAATGCATCTAGCATTTGATATGAAATTAAGTATTCTTTGAACTTCTAGTACACACTAATCCATAGAAGATTTAAATGAGATAGTACACAATTTTTTTCAACTTTACTCTGTTCTCTCCCTAATGTTGAAAAATGTATCTCATTATTGTCAATTAGCAAAAATGTCCAATAAACGTATTACCCTTTAAAGGTTCAAGATATCTAATAATTTAAGAAAATATACTTCTAGTCTTATCTGGAGACTGATCTCAGTATATGGTGGTGGAACAATTTGAATAATTAATGCACATTTGAAATTCGAAGATGAAATATATTTAGCTTCTGGTCATAAAGTAATATATCAGGGACTATTTATCATATGTTACATGTCTAATATATTTATAAGCAAGACTATTCTTGTATTTAATCCTTAGAGTTATTGGAAGCTCTGCTCCCATAAATTATTCTATTTAATCATTTTGTGTATGGTATTCAACACTAATCTCAAACTACATATAATACTTATCAACATTACCAAGACTATTCTTTTAATTTCATAAGTAGAAAATTATGCTCTTTAACTTAATTAGTAATCAATCTTACAAATTCAAGATTTCAACTTGATAATAATAACCATCTACAATAGGCGTCAACTAAAACATATCGTCTTGAATTTCTTCTTGAAATATGTAAAGAATTTAATCATAATTTATCTGTTAATGATATGATAATTCATTTTCCAAGAGAGCAAATGTCAGCTCACAATTGAATATATTGAAAGAATCTTCTGGTTCTTCACTAGATGTTTATGTGTATTCTTATTAATTAATCAAGTTCATGTTAACATGATATGATTTTTTTTATGCAAAAATAAACATATATCTGAATACATGAACTTTAGGTTCTATAACTATTAGTATACTTTTCTTTGAAAATCATATTAATGGTAAACTTTGCTCTTCTAAACAAAATATTAATTTTCATTTCAAAAGTTATATTCAAGTCTACTGACTTGATGTTTATTGAAATTTGCTTATAATATTTTCAATTGGACTATTTCAACTTCTAAGTTTGTTCATTAGTAGAGGTGTTCTATTTCTGTCAACTAAAAACCCCAGCTAGACAGAATAATCCTTGGACAAGATTGAGAATACTCAAATTTTATTTATATGATAAAATAACCAAATATGTCATATTTAAGAGGTAAGAAATATCTCTTCCAGAGACTAACAAATATCTCTTCAAGAGAATCAAACAAATTTCAAATGTTTACTTTCACACATTTGGCTCTCCTTAACAGGAAAGAATCTTTAAACTCTTTCAAAAGTCTTAAAATGAATCATTCTTGTCCCCCTATTTCTCATTTATTCTTTGCTGATGATAACTTGATTTTTTACAGGGCCGATGAGGAGGGGTGTCATAAAATTAAAGACGTTTTAAAGTGCTGCGAGCTTGACTCTGGCCAAGTGGTTAATTTTGACAAATCGGGAGTGCTTTTTAGTGAGTGCATTGGCAAGTCTAAGATGAATGAACTTAGTAGAATCCTAGGTGTTAAGATCAATGATAATTTCGGGGTCCACTTGGGTATGTCGTCGCAAAATCAGAGAGACAAAAAAGCCTTATTTAACTCAATTAGGGGGCGGCTGGAAAAGTGCTTATAAGCGTGGAAAGGAAAATTGCTTTCTAAAGGTGGTAAAGAAGTTTTGATTAAGGCGGTGGGCCAAGCTATTCCTACGTACACGATGAGCTGTTTTAAACTTCTGAAATCCTTTAATGATAATTTGGAGCAGCTGTGTGCCAGATTCTTGTGGGGTGAGCAAGGAGAGAGGAGTAAAGCGCATGTGGCTTGGAAGAATCTTTGTAGAACGAAAAATTCTTGAGGCTTAGGGTTCAGGGACTTAAACCTTTTTAATCAAGCAATGCTTACTAAGCACTGCTGAAGAATTTTGAAAGATCCTAATTGTCTGCTTGGGAAAATGCTGGGTGGGAAGTACTTTAAGGAAGGAAATTTCTTGAAATCGAAGTTGGGAAGTAATCCGTCATATGCTTGGCGCAGTATTTTGTAGGGAAGAGAATTGTTCAAGCAGGGTTACATATGGAAAGTGGGAGATCAGACTAAGATTGGTATTGATCAAGATCCTTGGATTGCTAGATCAGGAAATCCTTGGGTCGTCAAGGACAAGCGTGATTGGAGAAATATGAGGGTGGCTGAGCTTATTGAGGAGAGAGGCAGTTGGAGGGAGGCATTTATTAGAGAAAATTTTTGTTGGGAGGATGCTGAGGTGATTCTTAGTACCCATCTCAGCGAGGCAGGTGGAAAAGATGAGATCATGTGGAATCACTGCCCGAAGGAGGTTTTTTCGGTCAGAAGCGCCTATCAGCTTGCCATGGATTTGGTGGACAAAGGCATTGCCTCATCCTCTGAGGGTTCTGCTAATGTTGTCGTGTGGGATAGTTTTTGGAATACCCATTATTTTCCAAAAATAAAACTGGGGGCCTGGAATGTGATCATTCCTTCGAATTGTAATATCTACAATCGGAGGATTGATATTGATACGAGGTGCCCTTTGTGTTTCGAAAGGAGAGAGTCAAATATGCACGTTATGAAGGAGTGAAAGATGGCCGTTAGGCTTTGGTTGGATTTTTCCCCCTGGTTTGTGGATTTTAAAGATTATTTTCTAAGGGTGGAGAATGGTATTGATTTCTGGGAAGGGTCATGTCTTAGAATTCGTAAAAAGGAAAGGTTCAAGACCTTGATTATCATTTGGAGTTTATGGAACAACATGAATGAAATTTTAAGTAATAATGGTTTTGTTGATTTCTATAGGCTCCGATCTAAAACTACTAAAATGATTGATGCTCATTGTGCTTCTTTTTCAGGTTTGTCAGATTCGCATGAGAAAAGCTGCCGAGCCAAAAATGGAGTTGTGGAAGGCTCCCCCGAGGGGATGTTGGAAACTCAACTCTGACGCTTCTGTTTGCCCAAGATCGAGAAATGGAAAAAATTGGATGGTTTGTGCGGGATCGCAATGGGATGTCGATCTTAGCTGGGGCCAATCTGGGTATTAGAACTGCGCGGTCAAATGTTCTGGAAGGTGTTGCAATCAAAGAGGGGTTGAAAACTATTTTGAATTTTTGCCCCTAAATTCCTCCTCTGGTGGTGGAATCTGATACTAATGGTGTGATCCAAGCTTTGGTTGGCGATGGTAGGGATTTTTCGGAGTTCAACAACATTATTGTTAATATTAGACATCTTTCCTTTAAGTTTGAGGAAGTGTTTTCTTGTCATTGTAATAGAACTTGTAACAGGGCGGCCGATTTGTTGGTCAAAAGCCCGTGTGATTCGCTCGTTGTTTGGACCTTTTATTTTCCTCGTTGGAGGACATGTCTTTCTTTTGGAGGGGGGCTCCCCCTGGTGGCCTCCTGTGTGGAGGAGGATTGTAATCGTTGTTCTCTTGTTTGATTAATATATTTGTGTGTTTCTTAAAAAAAAAACAGTTTACTTTCACACATTATTTCTATTTCATTGTTCAATATTATAATAATAACTATTATTATATAATTATGCAAATGCAGGTACATCTAATCAAAGTGATGAACATTTCTTGATTTAAGAATTATGCATCCACTAGTGCATTTAATCATGAATAATTATCGATTTTAGATCGTGTAACTTCAGGTACCATAATATAAAATTTAATGTAACCTTCAAGTGCATCAAATTAAAAAAAAAAAGGTTTTGGAAGAAATAATTAATCACATCTTTAATAAAAAACTTATTATTAGATAAGTCAAACATAAATAGTAATATATCATATTTAAATTTCTTGAGAATAATTCAAATATATAATATCAATACAAATTAATTATTCAGTATTCATCATTCTAATAATTTACTTTAGAATTAATTATTTTAATTTCTAAAATATGTAGCTTTTAAATAGTTAAATAACAGGCTTAATGATATAATTTAAAACATTCATATATCATAAAAATTACTAACAAAAGATTGAACTTGTAACCTTATTTAGTTATTAAGCAGTAGTTCATACCAATTTAACAATATTCAAGTTTGCTTACAAAACCTTCAAGATATTAGTATTGTATTTTTAAGCATGCAATTCACACACACATGTAAATAATTAATTTTAATGAAATAGATAAACATATCCAATTGCAATGTATGAATATGTAATACATAGAATATTTATTGTAACACAATTATTTAATAACAAGATACTTAAATAAATATATAATTATATACTCAATATATACATAATTAAAATTAGAATATTTTTATTAGTTTAATTTTATGAATTTTGAAACATAGAGCATGCATATTGGTATAGAACATCTACTAACAAGATAGAAAAAGTAAGTTAAAGTCTAATATCATGGATGCAAAATTATTAATTGTAATACTATGATTTAATATCATAAATATTCAAAACAAGTTTGCATAAAGCAAACAAAAATATTTTAATTATAACTTCTATAAAATAAAATTTGTGACAAATTTGGTAAATATATAACGTAATATGATATAATGAGATATGTTATTTGTTGTATTAACAATATATCAACAATTTTATGACATTTGCAAACAACATAATAAATACTAAATTATTTACCATATTATCAAACAACAATAATTTTAGTGTTTCTATTGAAGCACATGTTCCGTAAAATAGTAAATGAATATAACATGATAAGAAACTCACATGAAACATTAATACACATAATTTTAACATTCAAATAGAAAATAATAAATATCTCTAGTATTAGATGGAATTTTTAACACAATAATGAAAATTAAAAGTCATGCTCACAAGATGCAACTCATAATTTTTGCTTTAATATTACCATATATATAGGCTTTCATTTTGTTGTATCATAAAAATAGAATTAATTAAGGGTATATCCTAAATGCATCACCCAACATATTTGAATACGAATCATGTTTTATTATTTTGACTAATATATAAAATTCGATTATCTAAAAGTGGCACAAATTCATGAAAGTGATATAGCTTTTGCACTCTCCTCAATTTCAAAATAGTAGTTCCATGGTCTAGTTTTGTCATCATAGTAAACTAAACTATTATCCAATGTAAAAAAAAATCTAACGAAAAAAATACATGTAAAAGATAAAGTGATACGTAAATAAGTTGGTCAACCTAACACGCATAACAATTATGAACATATTATGATAAATACAAAAAAAGTATTCATGATTCTTTTAATTGAAATCAATACATAGAAATGATCATAAATAAAAATCCATATAAAATATTAGTATTAATGGAAAATTTTCAAAATGTCTCATATTACCACAAATGTGTTCTAAAATGTTTTTGAAAGTGAAATCAACTTTCCAAATATTCCTACTAACTAAACAAAATTAAATTGATAAATAAAATCATTTTAATCATACGATTATGATATACAAATAATTAGCATTTTGGGCAAATCAAGAACAACGTGATGAATGAAAATTTTTCAATGTAGAATATTTATACATAATATATATGTGAGACAATGATTTCATATACATTGTATACACATGACACTTGCCACGATAATAAAAGAGGAAACTTACCTTTAACACAGAAATAGTTGAGATTTGTTGTTGATAACGAGTTATAAAAGTAAGTAAGAACAAAAGTAAGAAATAGATGGAATAGAGAGGAATAATACAGGGAGAAAACATATTAACTCTATTGAGTTTTTGGTGTATCAATACAAGCCTTGGAATGCACCTATTTTTACTATTACGACATAGAAACTATACTTATTAAGTTCTATAATTAATGAGCATAACTAATAGTGAGAAATTCTTATGTGGCTACTAGATAGAAAATTTGACCCATGAATGAGTGAATGAGTGTGGGATATCTATTCATAACAATTTTTATATTATAATTTAAAAATTAGATTAGAAATTATAAATGCAATTAAAAAATATCAAAAATTTAAATATAGGAAACATATTATTTTCCCTTACAATTATATTCAAGATTCTCTATCCACCTGTTTTCTTCCCAAAAAAAAAAAAAGTTGCAAGGCTTGTCAAAAGTAGCAATCGAATAAAAAATGTAGTCAAGTTTTAAGCTAATACCAATAATATTCAAACATTAAAAAAGAATTAAATATCTATTATAAAAATACATTCATACCTTCATTAAAAAAATAATAATAATAACAATACAAACATTTAAATTGTATACCGATGGCTGCCATTAGAAAGAAACAATAACATCATTGCCTCCATCTAGAAGATGATGTTCACTATCACCGTCGTTCACAAACCTTGACTCGAAGGCGACTCCTACATGGAAGTCGTCGTTTTGAAGCTCCATCACTCTCGATCTTGATCTGCTTCATCATCTTAACTGTTTAGTCTTTGTCGTGAAGATGCATAAGTCGGCTATATCCAAATTTTCACCGTCGAGAAGACAGCAGGTGGCATCATAGAGTAAATCTCGTTGTTGTCTCCCCATCATGGTTTATCACCAACGCCCACAAAAGATTATTTCCTTGGAACCTCCTTACGAGATTGAGAAGTTCAAATTTGTAAAAATAATGAGCGACCAATTGTATTTTTAAATAAAACAAACGCTAAGTTGAAGTGATTTTAATTATAAAAATGCCATTAAGTTGTGTATTATCTTAGGGCGTGTTTGGATAGGGCAGGTTGGGATAGGAAGAAATGAGAAGTGTTAAGAATACTGCGTTTGGGTGCAGGGTTGAGATGGGAAATGTTAGGAAAACTGTGTTTGGGGTGCAAGGTTAGGATGAGAAGTGTTATTAAAACTGTGTTTAAGGTGCATGGTTTGGATGTGAAGTGTTATTAAAATTGTGTTTGGGGTGGAGGGTTGGGATGAAAAGTGTTAAAAAAAAAATCCAAATTTAACTTAAATAAAATTCTTTTAATATTATAATTATTAAATTAACTCCCTTGTTCTAATGAAATGAAATCATTATAATTATTAAATTGGGATGAATGTTGTTTATACTTAATTACCATACTTAATTAATATTCTTATGGTTTTCAAATTCAAATTATTATAATTATTAAATTATTATAATATTATTAAATTGGAATAAATGTATGAAATTATGAGATACTTAATTACCATACTTAATTAATATTTTTTGAAGAGTACAAGATGGTTTTCAAATTCAAATTAAGTCTCATGAAATGTGTTTACATTTGCCACATTTTTCAAGAATGTCTCCGAAGCATGTAGGTACAATAATTACGAGTCATACGATCGTCAAGCTGAAGGAAAGTTACTACTTTGTCTTCAGCACATGCCACCAAATGCATTAGAGCAGGTTGTTTTTCCTCTGTAAAGTAAGTAAGAGAATCTATTTCTTAATAGTTGCTTCTCTGTTCTTGTATATTAACTCCTGCCTCTGGATTTACCAGTTGATGACCTTGTCCAACTTCTCTTCAGTTATTTGGGTGTGCTTCTTGAGAACATTAAGTATCTCAGTATCTTTTCCTGCCCTCCTCCTTTTAGTACCACTAGTCCTTGATTGACTACCTCCTTGACTTACGGTGCCCATTTCTACATTATTCGGAGATTCTGGGTTCTCGACATTCATACTTGGACCCTCAGCGGGTGTACGGAACGATTGTGTCTCAGGGACATAGTAATCTGGCAGATTAAGATCTAGGAAATCCTCCGGCACAGCCTGTCGACTAGCCTCCCTTGACGCAGTCGTTTTGGCTGCTGCAGCCGTGGGATTAGTGTGCGCTTTTTCGATACCTCGGTCTTCTCTAAAAATGTGGACGAGTGCATCGAGATGTGGAAATGGTTTGTTTTAAAGACCTTTCGCATTAGGATGTGTCTGTAAGAGAAAATGACATATTATTAAGGAAGAGTGATATACAAGGTTAGCTATCATGTTCAATATGATAGATGTCAAGAAGTAAATTACCTTCACTCATTCATCGAAGGTGTCTTTCTCTATTTCCACACACTTCCTTTCATCGTTCCTTCGAAATCCACTCCCTGCGGGGCCAAACATCTCCTTAATACCTTGATATTGTTTCTTGAATGTACGTACTTTACTCTCAATACTACTATTATTTATTCGTGTGTTGGGTAACTTCTTTTGCATGTGCATAAGCAATGCGTTGAGGTACCCGGGTTTAAATGTGCCACTAGGTGCTGTGAGGGATTTTCCCTCTAAGGCGAGCATGCCTTCAATTAAATGCGCATCCTCCACGGGTGTCCACTTGTGTCTATTAAATGCTCTATTCACGCTGACATTGCACTATAGTGGGTACACAATAATAATAAAGTTGGTAAGACTGAATAGTAGACCTTATAAACCGAGGATTGTTAACAATTTTAATGTATACAGACGAAGAAATAGGGATATACAAATTTTTGTGTAGTCCTACGCATTCATTTTAAGTTGGACAAAATGTTAAATAAACTATTTAAGCGAGAGATCAACAAGCAGAAAACATTTGCTCCGCGAGCATTTCCCGAAACAGACTCCACTCATCGGACACTTCTATTAAGTCTATATATCCGCTCGATACATTCTCCTTGTGATGCAGTTGAAACTGTATCTTGATCATCGAAATCATCGAGCGAACCTTCCCCCATCTCTCTTATGATGCGGTTATTAATGTAGCTTGTAGCCATAATTATGTGGCTTTTCGTTTCCACGTTGTAGTTTCCCTTTTTTCTGTAGTATTGCCCAGGTTCCCTTAGCCTACCAAATGCCCGCTCGATTATATTCCGAGCAGAAGAATGTCTCCTATTATATAATTCTTTCGCTGTCATGAGACCATTAACAACGCCTCGCCAATCAGCTAGATGATATCTTTCTCCTCTATATGGTATTAGAAATCCTTCTGTATTCGCATAACCAATATCACATAGGTAGTAAAACCCTGCCGATCAATTCACGCGTATTAAGAAAGGTTTATCTAAAAATTCATATGTGTTGTAGTTAGGAATGATATCATTCGATATTACCGCGTCGCACTTTCTAGCTGCCCGGTTGTGATAGAGAATCCCTCGTACCTGAGAATCTACGGCTGAGCCCTCGAACCCCACGGATATAAAAATAAATTTGACGTTCGGCGCACAAACGCCAAGAACATTTATCGCCAGATGACCTTTCCTCGTTCGGTACCGAGGTTGGTCAACAATCGACACTCTAACTTCGATGTAAGTGCCATCTAATGCACAAAGACAATTCTACAAAAGTATAGCAGTTAGACTCAGTCTGATTGTTAAAAATTGATTACTTATAACCTTTAATTACCTCGAACCACTTCCATTGATAGTCGTTGCACTCGCTCTTTATAGGTTGTGGTTTTTTTAACAGCTCCCCATGACACTGTAAAATTGCAACTAGCACCTCGTGGAAATATCGTGAAACTGTTTCCCCGGACCGCGCCCACTGGGTTTGAACGATCCAATTTTTCACATCGTAGGCACAAATGTATAAAAACATTGCAACCATCTCAGGTAATCCCACGCACCTAGTTGGCCTTAGGTCACCCTAGTACTTAATAGTGCATATAGTTTGTTAAATGTTGGTATGCCCAATCTAGTAAGCTCCCGACACGATCTGTCATTCTTTGTTATTTGGTGGAAGCAATTCATACTTCTCATCGTGTGTCTCCATATGGCTGGTTCAGGTTCCTCCTTCTCATTGTCATTGTCAGCATATTTGTCCATCAATGTAATAAGGCCGAAGAATTGTTGGCTACTGTCTTTTAATATGTTTATGGTTTCTAGAGCCCCTACGGTTTGGAAATCTTCGTTGTTTGATGACATGTGACTACTTTCATAAGGAAGCGCCTATATCAATGACTACCAAATAAGATGGTTACTATTACTAGTTGAACCTTAGAAACTGTATTTGTTAGTAAGGTTCATAGTACACAACTTTGTAAGAACTTGTGTACTTGGATGTTATTCGTATACTTTTACGAGATGTCTGGAAGTTCATTAGCGTTCATTACTGTATGATGTTCATAGAATGATAAATATTTACTGACTTATAGTAAGGTGTTTTCAAACATGAACATAGTTTTCGAAATTAACATCTACAATTGGTTAATAAGGTGCGCTAGATAAATAGTTGTAACAAGTATTAAATATTCAATTTAGAAGTTACTTACTTTTTCCTCTATGTTATGCAAGTTAAACTCTTGAACTTTGAAATAAGTTATGCAAATTGTATTTTGAACTAAAGTTTTAGGACGGTCCACTCTCTCACCATTATTCAAATATTTCCAGTAATCAAGAAATACCTTTTTTACTAAAGTATGAACTTTATTTTTAACTTACTAATGATTTAATTTATGAAACTTCGATTTTTAAGAAAGTTATTAAAACAATTGAAGATATGAATTTAACTTTTAAAATAGTGTTCAAATATGAAGTTAAAAAAATTGAAATATAAAGTTTAGGAAACTTAACTTTCACACTAGTGTTCAAATGTGAAGTAAGTTGTCAAAATTGAAATTGTAAATTAACTTATGAATCTTCATATTTTAACTTAGTTATGGAACTGAATTTTTGAAGTTGTGTTCAAATTTGTACTAAGTAATGAAACTTGAAGTTTTAAGTTAGTTATGAAACCTAATGTCCACACTAGTGTTTAAAGAAGAATTATGTTATCAAACTTCAAATTATAACTAAGTTGAGAATATGAACTTTACAACTTTAGTAGAAATATGCATTAAGTTATAAATGTTCAAATCCTAACTTACTTATGAAACTTCAAATTCTAAGTTACTTAAGGTATTGAATTTTTTAAGTACTTTTGAATTAAGTGCTAAGTTAAGAAACATACCTTTCATACTACATTTGTAATATGAAGTAAGTTTTCAAACTTCAAATCATATCTAAGTTAATAAACCTAACTTTACAACCTGCATTGAAATGTGAGTTAAGGTACGAAACTTTAAATTTTAGTCTAGTTATGAAACTTAAAACTTTAACTAAGTTATGGAAGTGAATTTTTCAAATACTTATTAATAACTTCAGGAACTTACTTCAAATCCTAAGTAAGTGAAGAAACTTAACTATGGAACCACGGTTAAAATATTAACTAAGTTAAGAAACTTTTAAAATCAAATAATTTTTCAAAATTGAAATATGAAAGTGTACTTTGTAGTACTGTTGAAAAGTTGATCTAATATATAAAATTTCAAAATCATCATTCAAAGTCCATACAAAGCTCATACAAAAGTCATAAGCCAAAGTTAATTCAAAGTCCATACAAAGTTCACGTCCATTACAATTTAGTACGAAACTAAAAACCTACCTTCAATTTCAGTTTCCAACTTCTTCGAACACTCTACAACATTGAACACTCTTTCTGATATAACTGTGTCACCTACAAAAAAAAAGTTAATAAATTTAGTCTAAAACTGAAATAAGAAGAAAGAATGAAGTGTGAAGATGAGAGAACAAAGGACTTACCCAAAGTAAGTTATGAAAGCTTGGATTGAAACCAACAAACCTTTCTTTTGTATAACACAATGTGCATTCAATAAGGCCAACCAACATATTCAATTTGTTGGATAAAAGTCTTATCAATCAGAATATTAGAGAATAAATGTTGCAAATTAATTAGGTAGATAGAAATCAAATCAAGTACATTTAGTAGGATACTTTGAAGTACACTTTCTAAGATATGGTAGATATGAACTATTAATAACCTCAGGTTTAAGACACTTCATTTCGAAATAAAACCAGCATAAGTACAACTTCTAAAACCAACTAGCCTCAGGATTGTTTAACCAGCCTCACAAGTGGGAAAGCAACAAACTCAGTGAATATCATAGTCACTGAACATGGCCAAATTCATATGTACACCAGGATGCAACAATATGTTGATCGGCACACATATGAAACTAGCACGAAAGTTCAACAATCTACTATCAACATTAGTATCAGTAAAGCATCACAGGCCAGGGACATCAAATTATGAAAACAGAATGCATCATTGGCCGGTTTTATCCAAAGCAAACAATCAACATCATTAGCAATTACACAATACAGAAGAAGATAAAGCATGCTGGTTTTAAGTCGATCAGAAGCAAGAGAAATACAAACATCATTGGCCATAAGAGAAGAGAAAGAGTAACCTTCAAGTTGTAGGCGTAACCTTCAAGTTGTAGGCAATGGTATAAACATGAGTTCCATTAAGGTTAAACCTCAATGAAACCAGGAAATCCCTTCACCAGTACAACCTAAACATAAACAAATGACAAACAAATGATAAATCGAATCAAAACAATAAGAACAATAAAGAGTAAAGATGAGACAATTACCTTCAGTATGTCTGCTTCGATAACAAACAGGTTATAGGCAACAATATTAGCATTAACATTCTTTGAAGATTAACCTCAAAGAATGATACACCTCAATACACTCACCAGTATAACCTAATTTAGAAGCAAACAAGTTAGTTCTAAAAACAGTGACCATATGAAATACAAACAAACAAAGCAAATGTACAGATAGGTGAAACCTTAACTCCATATTGAAATCGGAGAGACGGAACAGAGGAAATTAGGTGAAAATAGGTGAAACCCGTAACACAAAAAAATTATAAACGACACTTATTTCGACATGGATATAAAAAACAGAGAGAAATCGCAGACATACACATATAGAAAACAAAAACGAGCCGAAACCCTAACTCACCGTCTTCAAGAAACCAACAGATCTGGACATGGAAATCGAAAATAGAGAGAAACCAGAGTGAAATCACAGAGTAATACATATAGAAACAAAAAGTAACCGAAACCCTAACTCACCATGGTTACGAAACCGACAGATCTCGACATACAAATCTGAAATAGAGAGAAACCAGAGAGAAATCGCAGAGAAATACATATACAAACAAAAAGTAACACAAACCCTAACTCACCATGGTTAGGAAACTGACAGATCTCGATATGCAAATTGAGAACATAGTGAAATCGAGAGAAATCGCAACGAAACACGAATACAAACAAAAGAAGACCAAACCCTAACTTACCATCTTGAAGAAACCAACGAATCTGGGCATGCAAATCAAGAACACAGAGAAACATAGAGAAGCCATAAACAAAAACCCACCACGAATCAAAGAAACCATCGCATACCAGACACTAAACGCTAGAGAAAACAGTAGAGAAAACGAGATAGAAAACGAGAGAGATGAAAAATACCAAAAACGAAAGGAAATCGAAGAAACCATCGCAAACTATAGAGAAACCAGAGAGAAACGAGAGAGAAAACAAAAATACCCAAATGGAGTTTGAACGACAGTGAAGAGGAGTAGGTGAGACGCGTATGAAGGGCGCGAGTAAGTGGCTGCGAACACAGCGAGTAACCCGACCGTGTAATTGTTGTCATCACGCGCCGGGTTTGAACGTTTAAATAACCAGACGGCCCAAACGTCAGGTTATTACGCTTCCCTTAGTATTTTCCTAATACAATATTACTTATGTATTTCTCCGTAATACGCAAACTACAAAAAAAAATCACTTTCATTTGTATACAACATCAAATATGTATTTGTATTAATAATGTATTTATGTATCCACGTAGTAGTATGATATTATACTACAATATTAGTATTGTTATAATATATTTAGTTTACAAAACATGGTATTACAAGAATATTTTTGATTTAAAATTTAATACTTATATAACTCATTAATAACTGATATGTATTATAGTTGTGGTTATACGCGTATTAATGATAATACAACACATTGGTTATAACATAATACATAATGTTCTATAGGGAACTAGTCATCTTGATTTGTTATGTATGTTGGACCGGAATGTTCCATAGGAAACTAGCCACTTTGAGTTATCATACATGTTTGGCCAAAATGTTCCATTGGGAACTAGCCATAATGATTTGTTAAGGTTTTAATCGTCCCAAAGCGAACAAGTTTTCAGTGTTCCATAGGGAACTAAAGTTTTAATCGTCCTAAAAGGGATCAGTTTTCAGTGTTCCATAGGGAACCAAAGATTTTAAAGCCTTCCCAAGGGACCATGTGATTTTAGTACAGAAGAGTGTCAGATCAGGTGTCAAACAAGGAGACGATATTCTCACTCGTAATAGTGTTAGGAACCAAGAAGCCACTCGGTTAGCCATACTTACCAGCGTTTGCTTGACTTTTCACAGGTGCCATGTTTAGAAATGAGGGTATGGGCAATATCCCACTGCGTGGGGTGCTTGTACTGCCACCACGCAGCGAATGTTTTAGGTCTGAGGGCCACCAAGTAGCTCAACTCGCTAAGAGGCTCTCACACTAGCATAGGTTACCCAGATTAACCTAGAGTCCAAGGACTAGACGAGGGGTATTTTTGGTCTTTAACATAGGTCATTGATCTCTCTACGGGGTGCTAGCATTTCATGACTTGGCACACTGGGAGATATGGGTCAGTGTACCCCTTGATGATGCTGACTATTGATTTCTAGCTTGTGTTGTATTATGTGATATGCTCTTTTAACTATATACATGTTGAACCCCGAGTTGGGACCCTTTACCGAGTTTCACGACTCATCATTTTCATTGTTGATTTCCTCCAAATACTTAGACCAGGATGTTGACCAGACTACTATTTGACTACGGGGATTGTTACACTAGAGTCCAGGAAAAATCCTAGCATGTTTTGGTTCGTGAACTAGTAGTAACTAACAATTCATAGCAACAACTGACCAACCTATTGATATTTTCAAAAAGTCCCCCAAGTATTGATAAGACGATATTTCTGTAAAAATAAAAGAAAATAAATAAGTAAAGATGAGTAAAAGCCCAAAAAGAATTACTAAGGCCTTAAACAAATAAAGCCCACTTAGCTTTAAACCGTACTAAACAAGAAAACCAGTTCAATTGATTTAAACCGGTTTAATCTTTATCTTATGATATTGACAATCAAATTGACGGTCTGGATTGTGCATGAGCTTAGCATCGTGTGGCTGTGATGTTGCCACTCTTTGCTTCAGCTCTGTCGAAATTTTTGGCATGCCCTACACGTTGAATCCACTTCTGCTTTGGCTATAAAAGCCTTCTCTCGACTGAGTTGCTTCACTTTCGACTCACTCTGCCTCGTTTAGAGACGGCTAGGGTTCTGTAGACTTCTTGCTTGAACCTTAGTCGATCTTTGGCTATTTCTACCTTTGATCTCTTTGTAGTAAGCGATAGTGACAATTTCAGCAATACCTTGCTGAAATTGTCGCTTCCTCGCTAACATTTCTTCTTTAGTGACGGTTTCAGTAATACCTTGCTGAAATCGTTGCTTGCCTTGAGATTCTTGAGACTTCTTGGTGAGGATTTGAAGATCAGACCATGGCAAGCAAGGTAACTACTCTCTCCTTTATTCTTCTTTCTGATTTGTTTTAAGTTTCTCAAAAGAATTCTGGTTACATTACTAACTTTTGTTTCTTTCTACTTCCATGTTTCATATATGTTCAATGATGTGAACTGGAATGAGTAATATAAATATTCAAGAGTAAGAGTGAAAGAAACAACACGACTGATTTACGTGGTTCGACTCAATAGTGAGCCTACGTCCACGGAGCAACCAAACAGGTATGTATTTTATTTGCACCTTTTGAATTTTGTACATTACATTTTTCTCACACACTTATCACTTCTCACTTGGCATTATTTGTACATACTGATAAATGGTAATGCACTTGCTAGTACACAAGCTCATAGGATAGAGCCTAGGTGGTTAGTGCTTTAGATGGTACAAGGAGCTTGTTGGACTTCAGTTATAACCAAACTGAAGTTTGTTAGATGACTGTTAGGAGAAAAAATACATAGAGTCTTTGCATGAAGCCTTGTACTTGTGTGAGGCTTCAACCATTGACTTTTCATTCAAAAAATTAATAGTTTCTTCGAAGTAAACTCGTGTCTCTTTGATTCACAACATTCATTTGAGGGGGCATTTAAGTTATCATAATTTATTTGTTGTTTTTGTTAGCTGGTTATTTCCAATTGGTTATTGCTTGTGACCATTGGTTAATAACCAATATTTTTCTTGTTCATCTTGTGCATATATTAGGCTCAGCCCTCCATTATTCAACGTAGATTTCTGAGTAATTTTTACAAGTATGAAGTGTTAGGTATTATCTAGAGTTATGTTATTCAGGTGTATTTGTTATTCTTGTCATAGCAGTTATCTTCCCCTATATAATGGCTATATATATTGCCTTTCATCTTAACGAGGAGGCTGGTTTTGTCCATTTGTTTGATTGTCTACATGAAGTTCTTTAGCTTGAACTCATAAGTTTATCCATTTTTTTTTAAATTTATTCACATTCATAAAATTTCTTTACTTTTTATTATTTAGGAAAAATCCCATTAAATTATGATTTTTTTTATTTGCATTGCATAATATACAAAGTACCCTATTTTCTCTGGACGCATATATATTATAAATAATTGAAAATCGATATTCAGTAAAATTTTTGGTTAAACTAAAAGATTGCAATCGTTATGGAAAGAGTTGGTGGCACGTTGAAGTAGTCTAATTTAACTTCATGTCACGAGTTTAATTTTGAAAATTGATATTTGACTTTCATTTATTTGAGGGTAATATGTCCTATTTATGTAGGGTTTGTGATCTCGTCCACAAATAATTTCTATTTTTCATTTATGAATTAGGATTCTTGGATGGGGTCTCATAAAATAGTGACCTTTGCATGGAAAAGTGAAAAAAATAAACATAAAAATATGATAAAAGGTCTCATCCTTGTTTCTGCGAGCAACAAAAGAAAGTTCCATTATTGCCTACTTTTTAATTCTACCAATTATAAATATTTTGAATTTCCACTTACACAGATAAAAGTTTTTTTTTTTTTTTTTAAAGTACAATTACAAATATTTTGAATCTCCACTTACATAGGTCTAATGAAATGTTGTATATCAAATCCCAATAATATTTATTTATTAAATATAATAGAACACTAATACAATTATCGAAATAAAAAGTTATTTCAAAGACAATTAAAATTAAATAATACGTGAAGTTTTTTTTTTTGTAGTAGAAAGTATTGCGTTTTCTTACGTTTTCAATTATAAACTATTATAATATATAGAGAATTTTGAGGTAAAAAAATCAAATAAATACTATAAATAGCACATTTTAAAAGTAATGAGATGTATAACACAAAAATAATCTCGTCTAGATAAAAATATTAAAAAGCCCCAACATCTATCTATCTCATTTCTAATTTTTTTGTTAGTCTATATAGAGTTTGTGTGTCCATTTTCCATAAATAATAACTTTATCATGCATATACTTTAAGAAATACAAAGATAGTTAAATACCGTTTTCGAGGATCGACCCATGATGCTGGTGTTGAATTGGAATAACACCAAATAATGGAACCACTGAGCTATTGACCACTATACATTTTGAAGACGCCAAAAGAGCAGTAATTCAACGACATTAGTAAACGTCAAAGAACCATGAGGTCACAGGTTTGAATCTTCCACCCTAATTTTTGTAATATCAAAAAAAAAAAAAAAAAACACATGTGGAAACACATGTGGAAGACAAAGAATTTATATAATAAAAAGAAAATTTTAAAAAAATAATTAAATAAAAAGATAAAGAAAATAGATTCAAAAGGTAAATTGATAGGAAAATACGAGTATTTTACTATAAAAGAAAACTCAGAGATCAAAAGATATGGATTGTGATATAAGTTTACTTAATTTAAAATTTAATTAAAAAATATATATATATGGATATAGGAAAAAAAATTATTTTTTAAGAAAAAAAAAAACCATCTCATTATGTAAATTTGTTTACTCTAAGGACCAAATTTAAGCTTGTTTGAAAGTTGGAGGACTAAATTAGAACTTCTCAAAGTTGAAGGGCCAAAATGGATACTGTTATAGGCTAATATCCCGGAATACGCGAACAAGGCCAAACCCCCCCCTCGGGATCGGCCAAAGGAAGTCGGGAGTCCCTAAGGGTCGACCAAATGAGACCTTGATTCCTAAGGGTTGACCAAGGAGGCATTGATCCCCAAGGGTTGGCCAAGCCCATTCTGGCCCCCCTGTGGGTCGACCAAAAAAGGCCTTGACCCCTTAGGGTTCGGCCAGAGAGGCCTTGACACTTGGGGGTCGGCCAAAGGAGGTTGAGACCTCCCGAGGTCGTCTAAAACCATTCCGGCCCCTACGGGGATTACCTAAAAGAGGCCTTGACCCCCCCTCCACCCCGATCAGCCAAGGCCAATCTAGTCCCCTTAGGGGTCGGCCAAGGTAAGCTAGAACCCCTCGGAGGTCGGCCAAAGTGGCCTTGACCCTTGGGGATCAGCCAAGCTTAATCTGATCCTCGGCCTCCAAGGGTCGGCCAAAGGAGGTCGAGAACCCCTAGAGGTC
Source organism: Cyclanthera cordifolia (assembly GCA_037832605.1). Taxonomy (NCBI): domain Eukaryota; kingdom Viridiplantae; phylum Streptophyta; class Magnoliopsida; order Cucurbitales; family Cucurbitaceae; genus Cyclanthera; species Cyclanthera cordifolia. The sequence continues at coordinate 15,163,722 of JBBMEG010000018.1, read as the reverse complement.
GACCAAGGCCACTTCGGCCCTTCTAGGTGTCGGTCAAAGTAGATTTGACCTAAGGGTCGATTGTGGAGGTTAAGACTCTCTCATATGAGTTAACTAAGTCCAAGTGATGACTGGATCCGCTAATAATGGCCAAGAGTTATGCCGAGAGGGCTAGGGCCCCCATTTATATGGACCCACAATGGTCGACCTAGACCAAAGCTGACCTCTAAAGAGATCGATTGAGTAAGCGAAAACCCACATGGTTGGTCATAGAGGTTAAGACTCTCTTTTCGACGAGTCGACCAAGTCCAAGTAACCTTTAGGACCATTGTCCCGTAAGGTAGTAGTGACAATAAGTTACAACAAGAATGCCTTGATCTCCCAGGAGTGACTTGAGTTCGAAGTGACGACTGGATCCGCTGATAACGGTCAAAAATTACACCGAGAGGGCCATGACCCTTCTTTAGAAGCGAGTCATGAAGGTGAGGACCCGTAAGGATCGACCAAGACCAAGGCCTACCTCCAAGGAGATCAGTCGAGTGGGCAAACCCGAAGAGGGTTGGCCATGGAGGTTAAGACCCTTCTATGGACGAGCCGACCAAGTACAAGTAACATTTAGAAAAGTTGCACCTGTTAGGTGTAATATTCTAGAGTTACACCGAGAATGTTACATCCTCAAACGGTCAGCCATAGAGGTGAGAACCTGCAAAGGTGAACCGAGTCCAAGTAACCTCTAAGTCAAGAACCGTTACACCTTTAAGGAGTAACGATCAGAGGTTACGCCAGTATCCATTGTCAATTTAATGGTGAACGTTTGAAACGACTGACCATTAAGCCACCATTCAGTGAGCTGCAACAGTTACAAGTCTGAATGTTATAAGAAGGCAGGTCATTCTCCATTCAAAGCCAAGTTGAACTACGCTAACAACTTACAAGTTATTCTAAGTTAAAAAACACTATTCTAAATACTTTACTGACTTAGGCATCTGAGGCCTATTGACTCACACCAAGGAAGGCCTCGACCCCCTCGACCCTTGCAGCCTAGACCCTCCGAGAGTCGGCCAAAGAAGGTGAGCACCCCCTAGGGGGAAGATGACTAGGTTAGAACTTCCTTGGAAGTCGACCGAGTCCAAGTGACAACTGGATCCGCCACTAATGGCTATAAGGTACGACGAAGGTGAACACCCTCTTAAGGTGGCAAGCCATGGAGTTCAAGGTCGACCAAGTCCAAAGCCGATCCTTGAAAGGATAATCAAAGGTGAACACCTCATAAATAGGGAAAGTCATGGAGGTCAGGACTCCCCTAAGAGCCGACTGAGTCTAAGTGACAACTGGTTCCACCGATAACGGCCAAGAGTTACACAAAAAGGCCCACACCTCTAAGGGGTTGTCCATGAAGGTGAAGACCCGTAACGGATGACCGAGTCCATGTAACCCCGAGACAATATCGTTACAACCCTAAAGTGTAACGATCGAGGGTTAAGCCGATATTCATTCCTGTCTCAATGACAGATGTTTCCGCGAATAAGTGAGTTGTAGCGGTTATAAGTTCGACTACTATAAGAGATCAAAGGATTATCCATTTCAAGCCAAGAAATTCTGAGCTAATAAACCCTCTGTAAGCTATTGCTCAAGCTCTCTCTAAAGTACTGTCCAAATACCCTACTGACTTAGGCATCGAAGGCTCTCTGGCTCGCACCATACCGGTTTACTAAAGTATTTTCATCTTGTAAGAAATTTCGTTCTCGATAAACAAATCTGTACGTTGATTTCAGTTGACTATTTTTCGACATCAACAAACTTAATTCATTAATGGACTTTCAAATAAATATTCCAAATTTCAAAATTTCAAAAATAGTATCCGTTGATGTCGAAAAATGGTCAACAGATATACATAGTGAATTTGTTTTAACTGAGGATGAAATGGCCTGCAAAAAAGTAAAATTAGGACACACCGGTGTGGTGTGAGCCACAGGGCCTCTGATGCCTAAGTCAGAAACGAAATTAGGGAGAGTAATTTAGAACTTTAGGAATAGCGTAAGAGTACTTAGCTTAGCTTAGGATTTGGATCCATTGGAATAAAGATTGACATGACTCTTATAGCAATCGGTTTTGTAACCGCTGCAGTTCACTAATGGGCGACTTAATGGCCGGTCATTTAGAAACGTCCGTCATCAAACCGGGTATTAATACCGGTGTAACTCCTGACTGTTACCCGCTGGGGGTGTAACGGCCTTGACTCCGGAGTTACTTGGACTCGGTCAACCTTGGCAGGTCCTCACCTCCATGGCTGACCCCTTAGGAGTGCAGCCTTCTCGTTGTAGTGCTAGGACGTCACGGGTGTGCAACGTCCCTTAGCGCTACTTTGGACTTGGTCGACTTATCCACAGGAAAGTCCTAACCTCCACGACTAACCCACCTGAGGTCGGCTCTGGATTCGATCAACCCTTAAGGGTCCTCACCTACACGACCAACCCACTCGGGTTGACCTACTCGTTGTAACCGGGGACGCCATGAGGTGCAGCGTCCGCCTGCGTTACATGGACTCGATCGCGTCCACAGGAGAGTCCTAACCTCCACGACCAACCCACTCGGGCCGATCTACTCGTCGTAACGGGGACGGTACGAGGTGCAGCGCCTCCATACGTTACTTGGGCTTAATCGACTCTAGAGGGAGTCCTGCTCTAAATGGTGGAAGAGCAGGAAATGAAGTGATTTTAGAATATGAAATATTTTATGAAGATTGATGTTTTAGAAAGGAGAGAGTATAAAAATCTTTTATAATTTTGTTTTTAAGAAAAAAGATATTTATTTTAGATAAAATTTAATATAAAATTTGATTAGACATTTGATGAGGTTGAAAAAGAGTTGAGGAAATCGAAGTTGTGATGTACTAAAAAGTTAAAAAAAAAAAAAATCCTCTCTTTGAAATTCAAATTTAAGTCATACTAAACTTATGGAGTAACCATTTTAATTTTTGATATGATCACAATACCAACTATTTAACAAATAGATAGTAACATGCATGAGACAACAAATGTGTGATACAAAAAAAAAAAAACAGTAACTCAGCTGCATGAATGTAACTTTATTATTGTAATCTCAAAAAAAAACAATAAAACAAATGCACATATTAATGTTGACTTAGATTGTTGTAGCATAAAATATTTATTATCTTTTTTAAATAAAAAATAAAAAAAAAACTTTTCATTTCATATTGTATTAATGAATAGAAAAAATGTTGATAATGGGGGAGGTGGGGGCATGGGGTATAATTAGAGGGCTACTTGCATAGCAATATCTTTGATGCAAGCAGCAAATATATATAAATGAAAGTATTGTTTTCAAATGATATCCATCTCTATGTGTCCACTTTAATGTTTTTCAAAATCTAATGTTTCTGTTTTATTCCAACTTATAAGACCCCACCAAATTTTTGTACATTTATTTGTCTCTTCTTTTCAATTCAATCATTGTCAATCTCACCACACATTTTTATTTCTACTATATCATATGTCTATTTTTGTTTTTCCTTGTCATTTCTTTTTTAATATAAAACTCTCATTTTTTATAACTTACAATCCACATTGTTGGATAATATTTTCCACTTTATGAAATTAAATTAAATTGTTAATTTAGTACTTTACTTTTAAGTTTGCATCTATTTAGATTCTTAATTTATAAGTTCTAAATAATAAGAAATTTGATACTCAAAACAAAACAAAAAATACAATTTCTTTTGTTTAAAACATCACGTTTTATACACATACTTTATATCTTTAAATTATTTAATTACGTCTTCTTCCTCCCCTCCTCTCCCCTCCCCTCCTTTCCTCTCCTCTCCTCTCTCAAATACAATCATGCCCAAGGATACGCTCTTATAATTGAAATATCAAGGGCAATTAAAGGTGTCTTTTTTCGTAATTAAGGAATGATGGAAATCAAGAAAATGAATATGTAGATTTTTACGTGTGAATATTAAAATAAAAGAGAGCGAAGTGGTAATCAGGTAATAATAAAAAAGATAAACATGCGCACCCATTCATAAGAAAAATAAAATTGCAACAAAACCCCACCATTCTTTTTTAGGTTCATTATTAATGTCACCTAATTACCTTGCTAAATCATTATCATCCATAATTACACACCTACTAAAATCTTTTGAAAATAAAAACAACTTCTATCTGCATAAGCATTGAACTTAATCTTTTTCTTATAAGTTCTTTGACTCAATACTAAAATATGTATTTGTTTTATGCATGCAATAAAGTATTTACATCCCACTTCAATACTAAATTGAAGTAGATTGCAGATTTTGTTCATGTTTATATACACACTCTATTTCTGTTCATTTCTTGTTGTAAGTTAAACTTGAGAAATGAGGAAAGCAAATCAGGGACCATAGAAACGAAAATTGTGTATGACTCAAGACTTTTGTTAGACAATCAACAGGTTGCTTGTGGGTGGGAATATACTCAATACATGGTCTTTCTTGCAACACTTGATCTCTAATGAAATGAACATCAATCGCTATATACTTTGTTTGGGTGCATGATAAATTAGATTTGATGCAAGAGCATGAGCTCCAAGGTTGTCGCACCAGATTGTTGGAGTTGGTCGAGATGAAATGCCAATCTCATTAAGCAATTGAGTCACACATATAACTTCTGCCGATGTGTGAGCAAGCGCTCTATACTTTGATTCTATACTAGATCGGGCTACAATAGGTTACTTTTACAATGACCAAGCAACTAGTACCACCAAGAAATACACAATACGCAACAATTGGTTTTCTATCATCCAGATTAGCTGCCCAATCAGCATCTGAGTAGGCATGAATTGCAAAGAAAAGAGATGGTTTGATGTGAAGATCAAGAGAGATTGTACCCTTGAGGTACCTTAGTATCTATTTAACTGCTGACAAGTGCACATTTGTTGGAGCCTAAAGAAATTGACTTAGCGATTTACGGTATAAGCAATATCATATCTAGTGTTGATGAAATATTGTAAAGAACCAATAAGGCTTCGATATGCTTGAGGATTCATGAAAGGAGTACCTTGAAAGCTAGCTGAGTTCTTTGAGCATCAACAGTAGGAATGGGTTTGCAGTCAACTATATCAGACCAAGTGAGGATGTCATGAATATACTGGTTTTGGCTCATATGATGATGTCAGAGTTGTTTCTAGTGATGGTGATTCCAAGAGTGTAACTTAGATGACCCAAATTCTTCAAAGAAAAAGATTTATCAAGTACAGCTATCAACTAAGAAATGACGGAGCTATTATTTCCTGTGAGCACAACATCATCAACATAAAGTAAGAGCAACATTTTTGTAGAACCACGATTATAAACAAACAGAGATGCATCAAATTTTGTATTACATAATCCCCAGACAGAAGCAGCAACTTTTGTTCATCATTCCAAGCTCTCGGTGCCTGTTTTAAACCATATATTGCCTTAGAGAGTTTGGACACATGATGTGGATAAGTGGTATCTTCAAATCCAGGTGGTTCAAATCCAGGTGGGAAACCCCCGGGCTTGTCGGGCACTTCGTTATGAAGTGCTTAAAGTGAGACCTCAAGTAATCTTTTTAAGTGAATCTAAGTGCGACTATTTGGCTATGGATATGATTAAGGTGTTTGTGGATTTTGATTTATGTTGGTGTGTGCTCAGTATTGGGGCTAGAGGAGGCCCGATACTCCTTTGGAACTCTTATTTGAATGTTACGATTAGTTCCTCTTCTCAGGGGCATATTGATGAAGTGATTTGTGACAATGGGGTGTGGTGGAGATTTTTTGAGTTCTATGGAAATCAAATGTTGGCCAAAAGGAAAGATCTTGGTAGCTGCTTCGTAGATTGAATGAAACTCATAATATGTTGTGGATCATTAGAGGCGATTTCAACGAGATCATCGACAGTGGGAGCAAAGCTTTGGCAGCAGTAAAGCCGAGTCAAGCATGAAAGATTTCATGGATGTGATTAATGAGTGCTAGCTCATTGATTTGGGATTTTCGGGGGAGTTCTTTACATGGATAAAAAAATAAGAAAGATAGGTTTGCTACGAGAAGTCGGCTAGACAGGTATTTCGCGAACCTTTCTTTTATTGTTTTATCTGGTAATATTTCAATTGTTCATAGTAATTTCCTATCATCGGATCATAGACCGATTATTGCTGATTTTAGATGGGTGGGCAATTCGAGTAAGTGGTGTAGAGGGATGTATAAGCCTTTAAGGTTCGAAGATAGTTGGGCTTTGCATGAAGAGTGTAGGGAGATTATTAGAGATAGCTGGGAGGAGAGTAGCGGGAGGAGAATCACTGCTAATTCTTTGAATGGTAATATTAGGAGGTGTTTGTCTAATTTGAACAGTGGGAATAGGAAAAGGTTGGGAAGGTCGATTAGGGGAGCGATTTTTGAAAAAGAGAAAGAACTTACATACTTAATTAATAGAGGTAATAACTCTAGATCCGAGCTAATATCTAAAGCTGAGAACTGCATTGAAAATCTTCTTGAGAGGAAGAAATTTTTTGGAAGCAAAGATCTAGGGAAGATTGGCTCAAGTGGGGGGATAGAAACACCAAGTGATTTCATATGAAAGCTTCTCAAAGGAAAAAAAAAGAAATAATATTGATAAAATTAGGAACGAGAAGAGGGCTTGGGTGGATAATGATATTGACATTGCTTCTGTAGCTATTGAGTATTTTAGTAAGCTTTTCCATTCTAATGTTGGGAATGAAGAGGCTAGCCATCACATTCTTTTAGGGGTGGAGAAAATGATTTCGGATCATGACATAACTTGGCTGGATAAGCCGCTCATTAGAGCTGAGGTGGAGGTGGCTCTAAGAGGGATGAATCCTTCTAAAGCCCCTGGCATCGATGGTACTAATGCCCGATTTTTCCAAAAGTGCTGGGATATTGTGGGTAAGGAAGTGTTAGAGCTTTGTTTGGGTATTCTTAATGAAAGAATGGAGATTGACGACCTTAATAAAATTGTTATTGCCCTTATACCTAAAGTTTCAAACCCTTGTAAGATCCAGGATTTAAGCCTATTAGTTTGTGCAACACAATTTATAAAATTATTGCTAAGACAATGGCTAATAGGCTTAAAGGTATTTTAGACAAAGTGATTTCGCCGAACCAGGCAGCCTTTGTGCCTGGGAAACTTATTTCTGATAATGTGATCATAGGCTTTGAATGCATTCACTCTATTATTAAGCGAAAAAAAAAAAGTTAAAATGGGTGGGTTGCGCTTAAGCTTGATATGAGCAAGGCGTATGATCGGGTTGAGTGGAGCTTGTATTTTAGTATGATGAGGAAGCTTGGATTCAGTGAGAACTTGATCAATAGGGTAGACAGGTGCATTTCTTCTGTCAGGTATGCGGTCAAAGTCAATGGCACGACGTTTGGGGAGATCATTACGAGAAGAGGTCTGAGGCAGGAGGATCGGCTATCGCCTTATTTGTTCCTGATCTGTGCTGAAAGCTTATCTACCCTTCTCAACAAGGAAGCTACTTTAAACTCTTTTTAAAAGTCATAAGATTAATCGTGTCTGTCCTTCTATTTCTCATCTTTTCTTTGCTGATGATAGCTTAATTTTTTTCAGGGTTGATGAAGAGGGGTGTTCGAAAATTAAAGACATTATGAAGTGCTATGAGCTCGCTTCTGGGCAAGAGATTAACTATGAAAAGTTTGGGTGTTGTTTAGTGGTTGTATTGGAAAGTCTAGGATGAATTCCTTAGTAAAATACTGGATGTGAAATTTTGTGATAATTTGGGTGTTCATCTGGGTATGCCGTCTCAAAATTAGAGAAACAAAAAAGCTCTTTTTAATTATATTAGGGGGCAGCTTGAGAAGTGTTGTCAGGCCTGGAAGGGCAAGATGCTCTCTAAAGGGGGTATAGAGATGATGACCAAGGCGGTTGGTCAAGCTATCCCTACGTACACTATGAGTTGTTTTAAACTTTCCAATTCTTTTCACAATAGCTTGGAACAGCTTTGTGCCAGATTCTGGTGGGTGAAGAATGAGATAGAAGTAAAATGCATTGGGTGGCTTGGAATAATCTCTGCAAGAGGAAAAACTCGGGAGGCTTAGGCTTCAGAAATTTAAATCTCTTCAATCAAGCCCTCCTGGCCAAACATAGTTGGAGAATAGTGAAAAATCCTGATAATCTGTTGAGTAAAGTGCTAGCTGGGAAGTATTTTAAGAATGACACATTTTGTAAAGCTGAGTTGGGAAGTAACCCTTCCTATGCCTGGTGTAGCATTTTGTGAGGTAGAGAGCTGCTTTTGTAGGGTTATAGATGGAAAGTTTGAAATGGTTATGATATTGAAATTAATCAGGATCCGTGGATTGCAAGAGCTGGAAATCCTTTTGTTTTAAAGGACATCGCTGATTGGGGAAGTAGAAAAGTTTTTTACCTTATTGATGAGAAGGGAGAATGGAGGGAGGATTTGATTAGAAAGAACTTTTGTTGGGATGACGCTGCAATGATCTTGAGAACGTCTCTCTGTGAAGGGGGGAGGGGGTAAAGATGAGATTATGTGGAATCGTTGTTATAAGGGGATCTTTTAACAAAACAATAAATTATATCTAGTTAAATTTAAAAACTTTAACACAATTGATTTTTAAAAATAGGGATAATTAGGAAAATAATTAGGGTATGAAAACTTATTAAGAAAATAGTTAAAACTTATTTAGACTTTAAGTTAATGTCAAATTTCAAAATTAATTAAATAATAATGAACCATGGTGTCATATAATATGTTTTTTTTTCATATAATAGATAATCACACTATATTTGAGTGATCACATCCGTATCTAGACCAACAACTATAAAACATTAAAGGAATAGAGGCTATAAATTAATATCAGTCTAGCAATATGAAAAAAAAAAAAACTTATTTTGTAAGTAAATTACACCATAATACAGTCAGTCAATAATCTAACCTATTTTCATTCAAAATTTAGATTACATGAAAATTGTAGTATATCATATGCATAATATAGTTTCTATGTTTATTAATATATTTTATAATAAAATAGTCATTTGCTATTAATATCGAAAAAATACAAAGTAAAACCCTCTCAAGAGAAACTGAACAAGGGTATAACTCCACCCGGACCCAAGCTTTTAGGCCCACTCTACAAGTTAGAATTGGCCCAACCAAAACAGAAAGCTCTTTAATTTTAGAGAACAACCGGTCAAGTAGGCATCAAGAAAAAAAAGATCTTGCTAAACATTCAATTTAAGCTTTCAATAGCAAAAGTTAACTACCCAAAGCCAACTGTGTATGTTTTGATTTGAGAATTGATTATCAAATCTTAGTGTATATTTTAAGCGATATAAATTAAGAATTATTTTGAGTTATTAGAGATTTGAGTTTTAATAATAGTTTTAGAGGTTGTTATTTGTAAAGAAATTGCAGTCAGTAATTTGTTTGATGATAGTTTTTGTAAAATGATTGTTTACGATTAACTTGTTTGGATGCAATAAAAAATAGTGATTATTTTTAGGGATTAGAAATGAATAGTTAACCATTAGATATGAATGCTTAAAAAATAAATGGTTAGAAAACACTTATTATTTTGAGTGACTAGAAATGAGTAATTCAATAACTCATTTAGATGTTATTGTTTGAAGATAAGTTGTAAAAAAAAAAAAAAAATTAATAACTTGTTAATACTGCGAAACATACACTTCTTACTGGTTTCAACATAATTCATACTCACTAGGAAATGAGAACCCACCACAACAATCGAAAAGTTAATAATAGGCTTAAAATCAAGAAAAAGAGATTTTTGCCAAATCAAGCATAGTGTCAGAGTCATAGAATATGATCTGACGACCCACGTCCTGACAATCCATGATGTGACCGAGGAGGACGGTACATTATCCATCACACCCAGTAGAGTGTTCAATAGTGTCAGCAGGATGCCTTAGGAAGCAATGCCACGATGGTTTCAAGGTGTCAGTGCCAAGGCTTAGTGGGGGCACGATGGGGCCCCGAGCCATCCTGACGATGTCAAGGGTCGAGATGGAGTTTTGACGAGTGGCTCTAGAGTTAAGTCTATATGAAGCTAAGATGTAAGCTCGCCAATTTGATATCAATCGGATATCGAACGGACGTTCCAAGATGGTTTATGATTCCTCGCAAAAAAAGACATGCATTGGTGGGAAACTGAAAATAGTCAATAATGTACTATAGAGGGAGGCATGGTGTCAGCTCTCCACCACCCCTAGGCCATGTGGCCTAAGTGAGCTACCCCATGACACATGCATGTGTTGTGGTGTGGGCGAGCGCTTGCAAGACGAGTGTCTTGGGCGGCTTCCTTCGGAAATTCGAGGACAGTGTCGGATGGCACAGGTCTGTTGACATTATGCCCTTGCCCATGGGATAAAGGTTGCCACATATATCTAAGAGATGACCTGCCATCTCACGTTGGATTCCCGTGCGTCGAATGGATGTGTGTGCGAGCATATAAGCATAACTAAGATAACTCCACTAAGTACTCAATAAAGCGTACTCAGTTATATTTTTGGGCTATTCTTGAGATTAGAACCTATTAAATATATTTTTAAATGTCACAACATACAAAAAAACAACAAACACTTCTCATAACTCTTCCATAAACACTCTTCAAACAAACAAAAATTAATAACATCTCCTTATAAACACTCCACTAAAACCTTCAAACAAACGAGCACTTACTAAACACTCAAAATAACTCCTCCATAGAATCTCTAACAAACACCCTAACTGTTTGATTAGAGGTTTTTAAAGAATATTTCAAATTACTATCTATTAAATATTTTTTAAATATTATACGGAAACAAAATTTTGATTATAATAATTATTTTTGAATATTTAAAATAAAATCTTTTAAATACTAATTTTAAATATTTTTAAAAAAATTACTTTTAAATAACTTTTTAATTTAATTATTACTTCGAAATATTCAAAATAAATTTTCATTCTAAATACTTTTGAAAACAACATTTAAACAATCATTTGATTGCGATAATTACTAATCATTCTTTTTAAATAATGAAAATAAGTCTTCATTCTAAATATTATTATAAACTACCTCCAGATAAATATTTGATTGCAATCACTATTTTTAAATATTAAAAATAAAATTTCATTCTAAATATTCTTA